>NDGM011176040.1:0-15289 GCA_002564305.1 Octomys mimax | reverse complement strand
GGGGAGATGGCTCAGTAGAATAAGCACTTGCCTGGCGAGCGCAAGGGCCTGAGTTCAATCCCCGGTTCTGCCAAAAATAAAAATTAAAAAAAAATAAATAAAAAATAAATAAATAAATAAAGGTATAGAAACTTAATGGGCTTCCATGCCTGCCTCATAATAGCTCACCCTGCATCCTCCAAGATGTACTTCTATCTTCCTTTTTCCTCTTTTACTTGGCCCACGCTCACTCTGTAGAGCAGTTTCTTCCTCTCCCCTCACTTTTACTTTTTAAAGTACACTTTGATACCATTTTTTTATTCATTTCCTCCAGTTCTAAGTAGGAGGCTAGAAGAACTTGGAAGCCAACTCTAGAAGGAGACTTGAGCAGTACCCAGGAATGTTTAATTGCAGTGCCACTTTTAGGAGCTACTTGGTAACATTGTTCAGGATATCTAGCCAGGAAGAAAACAGGCCCCAAGGCAAAACCAACCAATGGGAAACCTCTTGGATCGCACTACCATGCAGATTTCACCAACGTCACAACTAGGCCACATTCTTGATGAGTGGGAGAGGCTTGATCCTGACAATCTAAAACAGGAACAGTTTACCTACTGTTGCAATATACTTTGGGTTCAGTGTCAACTGGAAGGTGCCAAAAGATAAGTATAGGACAGTATTTTAAATTATAAAACTATCCTCCAGTTTTAGTATTACTGCTTAAAGTATATAAAGTGGAATTAAATCCCTTATTACAAGCTTTTGTGACTATTTACCATAAGAAAGGATCAAAAACTAAGAGAATGCACATGTCCTGGAACCCCTTGTTGTCTCTCAGGAAGATGCAGGCCTCTCTGACCTATTTGATGGAACCTGGAGGTCCCTTCAACCTTCTCCTGATAGTTTCCAGGACAGTAAATCAAGTCAGCCTCCTCTCAGTGACTCAGAAACTCCATTAGAGCCTAATGCAGTGTTCCTCAAACCCCTCATCATAATTTTCAGACAGCCTTAAGCCTCACGGGTTGAACCTAAAGTGGAGCTTCGTACTACTGTGATTCACAACTTATTCCACCCCTAGAAGAAGTCCCAGGTATGGAAGGAAATACACAAGTGCAGGTCTGATTTTAGTTGCTTATGTCCAGCAGTGAAAAAAAAATGACTAGCCCCTCTATCAGAGGACCCTAATAAGTTTGAAGATGGGTTTCAAACCTTGACTTTGTTTTTAATCTATCATGGTAAGATGTCCAGTTCATCTTGGCTTGCTGTATCCCAGATCAAAAACAAAAAATATGCAAGAGGCTAGGACAGATGAGCAACATACTTTGAAAAGAGAAGAAAAACACCCTGGAAAGGCCATTCTCCCTTCAACAGAACAAAATTGGGACTATAATATTAGGCATGTACTAGAAATTATGTTTTACATGCTAGGGCTCTTACTATGGGCATGGAGAGGGACATTTAATCTGTTAACTATGATAAAGTGAATGAGGTCATACAGGGCACAGAGGAAAATCCTGCTGTCTTCTGTAACCAATTAGTAGAAGTCTTTCATTAATATCCTAAAACAGATCCATCTTTCTGGGAGTGAGAAGCACCAGTGGGACATCCTTTCATCTGTCATTCAGCTTCAGATATTTAGCATAAGCTACAAAAATTTCAGATAGGCCTTTTCTGTGTTCAACCTTTGGAGCCCAGAGTAGGGATAAAAGAAAAAGGCTAAGATTATAGCTGTCACAGTTGGCAATCCACCCAGGTTGTCCAGGGAAAAGTCAGGGACAGCTGAGGAAAGAGTTTCTAAAGTGCTACAGTACTGGACATTGGGCATGAGATTTTTACCACTCTCCCCCTGGGCCCTGCTCTGTATGAGAGACAGATCATGTGCATGACTGTGGCATTGGAGGTTTGACTGATGTTACTCCCAGAGACAGACCAGGCCAGTAAAAACTCTCACTTACAGAAGAGGCACAGGGAAATCTGTGCTGCCCCTGCCCACGGACATTGCCATCTCCTCTGAGGAAGCCTAGGTAAGCTTAGAAGGCATGGGTGAACCAATTCAATTAAATCATTGTTTTTAATTACTTATCTAGAAAACATGCCTGTGGATCTATAACCATAGTTCCTCCCTCTCTTCACTTTTACTTTTTCAAATAAACTTTGCTACCATTTTTAATTAAAAATTAAAAAGAAATTTAATGAAAAGTTAAATGACGCATTACATCCAGTTGAAGAAAATAGTGACCTTGCAGACAAATATCTCAGATTTACACTTGAAGCTAACCCCAAGCAAAAAGGAGTTGAATGTAAATAGTTTATCTGGGTGGTAAAAAAAAACACCAGTTATGTAGTGATTATCTAATGTAAGAAAATCAGGATCAAAGTAAGTATGTACTATTAAGTCAGTTATCATTGTTGGAAACTGGGGCCGAAAACACTTTAAGCTGTCTGGAAGCCAGTCTAGAAATATACCTCAGAGTTATCTCACAGAAGGTCAAAGGAGCTGAGGGATTTATGTACACATCAGTTGTTGGCTTACACATGTACTCATTTTTGTTCCTATTCTTTAAATTAAATGTATGCATTATATGCTCTTTTCAATGTATATTTTATAATTAAAATTAAGAAGCCTATGGCAAAGATTAAGAGATGAAAGTGAACTATATCAATGATAGATTGCTTATTAGAGAAAATTTAATTAGAAAGATAAAGAATAGAAAATTAACAGGCCATAACGAAAAGGAAATAAATTCTTTGAATGTTTAGAAATTCTACTTATATCCATTAGAGAACACCACTGTTACTATCCACTGCATTGTGGTTGAAAGGCTTAAAATTGTGAAAGGACCAGGAACAGAAACTCGCAATTAAATAAGAAAGAGGTGGCATGAACATGCTGAAGGAAGCACTAGAAAGAAATACACCAAAACATTTATGTTTGCTCAGACAGCAGAGGTGTAAGTGATTTCACTCTGTGTACTGAGATCACAGATTGAATTTAGGCACACATGACCTTGAACTGAGTACCTGCACCTCACTGATTGTGAGAAGTTAGAACTGCTTGGTCACTCTCAGTCTTTATTCCCTCCCTTGTGAAATGAGGATGAGAAGTCTGTTGTGAGTTTTAAAGGAGACAGTACCTATAAGTAGCAGAGCATATACTTGTAGTAACTCAACAAAAATTGATATTATTTGTAGTGAATAGTCATTCCCTTAATTTCCCTTTCTCTGTCTTGTGGCCTCCACTGTTGCTCAAACGGGCATATTCTCCTCTTGATAGAAACCAGGTTAATGAGATTCATGCCCAGAACTTCGGATGGGGTTACAGAGGAAAAGGGACCATCTTTTCACTTCCATCAATGATTCCAGAGATGTAACCTAGACTCTAGACAGCAGCCATCACTGGGACCATAAAGACAGATGCTGCCTGAAAACACAATTTACTCTGGAGGGCTGCGGAGAAACTGGTACACACAGCATATGTCAGAGTCTGGGAAGGCTAAGCTACTGATCCCCATGAACACAACCACATCTAGACAGTCTATGCTTTGAACTATCTGGTTTTTTGTTTGTTTCTGTATTTTAAGGAAGGGTCTACAGGATGTTCAGGGTCTCACTACTAGATCAGACTCATAGTGATACACCTGTTTACAGCCTCCCAAGAGCTGGGATTACAGGCGTGAGCCACCACACCCAGTCTCAATCTCCATGTCAGTGCATCCCGGGAGCAGGGCTGGCACAGCAGGCCCAGGGATTGAACCCTCAGCCCTTGTGTCTGCTTACAGGTGCTTTAATCTACTGAGCTATTTGGCCAACTCTGAACTACTTGTTAAGTAAACTAATAAATATTTTTCTTAAATTAATCTGAGTTATGTTTCTCTCATTTACAATCCAAAACTCCTGACTAGTGAGTTAACAAATCAAGAGCAGTTAGGGCAACATAAATTTGTTACTATTATACTGTCAATACACCATTCACTTTTTTATAAACTAAATTTAGTCAGCAGGTATCTTTATACACATTTTCTCATTCTTCTTCCATCTTTAACCATTTAAAGTCAGTGCCCTCCAACCCCTTCGTAATGGACATAGTTGAAGAGCACCCCCAGGGTATGCTTGAATTCATAGCTAGTACTAAACTTTACTTATACAGCAAGTCCCTGAATTACAAGTAAGTTCCATTCTTAGAGAGCTTTCATAAGTGGGTTCATTTATAGGTCTTACAAAGTAAGACTTACACTTTGTGTTCACTTTTGTTTCCATGGTTATTGTTTTGTGCTTTCAACAGTGTCCTCCACATTAACACTGCTTTTCTACCCACTTCTGGATATCCGGGGATCTGACTGAGTGTTGTACTACTGTACATTGTCACACTCACTCTATAGTAAGCACACATCAGCAAAACTGTGGCAACTTCTGGAAGATATATAAGTTACTTTTCTGTGGTCTGTTCACATCTAGAACATTCATCATGCAAGGTCCATTTGTATCTGTGAAAGTTCACAACTCAAATATTTGTGAGTTGGGCACCTACTATACTGTTTTTCCCATATAAACCTATCTATGATAAAGTTTAACTTATAGTATGGTCCAATAAGCGATTAACAATAATAACTCATAAGGAAATAGAATAGCTATAACAATATGCTGTAATAAAATTACCAGTGTCACTACTCCTGAGCTTTATTAAGTAAGGGCTATTTGAACACAAGAGTGGTAACATGACAACTCAGACAAGCATTAAGTGACTAGCAAGTGGGTAGTGTATATGGTGTGGATACACTGGATAAAGAGAAAATTCATGTCCCAGGTAGAAGAGGGTAGGACAGCACAAGATTCATCACACAACATAAAGCTCATATTACTTAAACTTATGAGCTGTTAATTTCTGAAATTTTCAATTTAATGTTTTCAGATGAGATTGCAGTTGACACAGATAATTTAAACCAACAGCAGACACAATGATTGATAAGAGGGATTACAATAAAATATTACTATTTACTTCTTTTAAAGTTATGTTTCAATTATTGCAAGTGTTTATTATCTACTTGTTTGTTTCTGTATTCCCTCTGAAAAGTTTGCACTTTATCTACAGATGACTGAAATTTTAGCTGATAGCTTAACTGACTCTGAAATTAGACTCACTTTCTACCCCCAGAAACTAAGCAAGCTAACGAGTGTTCATTGTTGTGTATTGCTAAATTTTGGAGTGATGTGTTACATGGCAATAATTAACTGATACAATTCTCTTCTTAAATTTTGCCTCTAACCAATGAACATATTTATTTTTAAATTGAAATTTTTCTTGCAATAAATATCTTTTCTTCTCTATATTTGTATTATGATTCTGTTGCATTGGTTTCACTTTTGATTTTTTTTCCTTCAAAAATAATTATTATTCAAAGATTGGGATTCCCAAGACATTGCATCTCTTAGCATACCATTCTTAATCTTTTATCCCACAAAGCTAGACTTTTCTCAGGTTATGATTTATTATCTGAATCTCCCTTTCTTGGCTCCAAGTATGTTATTTTCTTCCTTCCACAGCACATTATTTCCATGAGGGGGTTATTTGCCTGGTATCTTTTAGCTGTTATATTTAGCTCCACTAAATCTTTTCTTGGGTTTTTCGCATATTTTTCCATAATAGCCTATCCTTGTTTCTCAAAGGAAATGTCCTCCTATGTATTTTTGAACAATTGGAGAAGATATTTTCTAAAATTGTCTTCTGATTCATATAATACATGTATTTCAGATGCAGGTGATCTCCCTGAACCATCAGGACAGAATAGCATAATGGTTAAGTGTATCAGGCTGGAATCACTCTGCTCAGGTACAAATCTCAGCATTGTCACTTATTAGCTCTGTGCCCTTGGGCAAGGCCCTTAAATTTTCTGTGCTTCTGTTTCCTGTCTGAAAACTGAGGCAAGAATAATATCTGCCTTAGAGAGTCCCTAAGCTAAAACACATGAAGTGGTCAAAGTCACTTCAATACTTGATGTGGGCTCAAAAACTATGATCATTGAAAAAATAGCCATTTTAATTTGTGCTACAGAATGTTATGCCACCCAGCCTACCTCCCCTAGATTTTCATTTTCTCATCTTCTCCATCTCAGCAAAAAGAAAGTCAAAATGCAAAGTTCAGTGCAAACTGGGGTGAGGCTCAATCCTAATATTGATGAAGAGCCATGACTATATCTCTCCCTGTTTAAAATTGAAGCTTAAAAACCAAAAAAAAAAAAAAAAATTAGAGTAAAAGTTAATAGACATCAGGCAAATATAGACTTGGGACATCATTACTTTTGTTTACAATATTCCTAGCCCAGATAACAGAAGAATGGATCCCCATAATAGAAAAAACACACCAATTCCCTATTCCCTGCAGCATTAAATAGTACTTTTCACCCAAATTCCTTTCTCTCATCCTAGAAACCCCAATGTCCCGTAAGTCGGATGCAATAGTGAAAGATAAGGATAAAGTTGCACATATTTTGCATGTGGGAGGAACGGGCATAATTGTATCCAAGAAGACAGACTGGACAATTCCATTATCAGCTTCAATTCTCCATTCCCCCATCCTTCCTTAAGTTCTCCTCTGCTGTGTGATTTTTGTAGTCCTCTAAAAGCACAGTAATTTCCCCATCCCTTGACTTGGGGCTTGGTCATCTGGTTTGCTTGACCAATGGGATGTTAGTCCTAGGTGAGTCAGAGGCAGAGGGCTTGCCCTTTGTGTGAGGCACTCTGCCTTCCCCACAGGAAAAGTATGCTTGGGCTAGCCTGATGAGCAATCTCTGCAATAGAGCTGTACCCGCCACCTGAGCCTGAAGCAGAGTGAGAAAGCAATCAGCCCATATCCATGGGATCCCATCTCACTCAAAGGCACACAAAGGATGATAAATATTTTAAACCATTGTGTTATGGAGTAGTTATTATGAGGCCCTGATAAGACAATATTCCTCATTTTTATAGTTAATTATGATGTCAACTTGGACAAGAAACATCTAGCAGACTGGCTTAGCACAGTTCTGGGTATGTCTGGATGATTCACGTACCAAAGAAAGAGGACATATCCTGGGTATGGGTGACACCAACCAAAAGATTTGTGGCTTGAATGGAATAAAAAAAAAAATGTCTCACTTCTGCTTCTTTAGAGGGGCTCCAGTCTTTGCCATTTCCTCTGGACATTGTCCTTGGCTTCCAGTGCAGGCCCTTCAGCTTCCCAATGCAGACTCACACAAGACTCGGTGATGAATTCCAGGCCTTCAGCTTTCAACTGTATCCTTTGGCTCTCCAGGGCACAGGGCACAGGGCACAGATAACTTATTCATATTCTTTTTTTTTTTTTTTTTTTACTTATTCATATTCTTTCACACCAAACTGCAGGTGGCCACTGCAAGCATACCTTGCAAATCCTTTACATATGTAATGTTATGAATTAAACACTAGCCCTCCAAAATTCAGATATGAAAGACTTAACTCTCCAAATTCATATGCTGAAGCTCTAACTCCTGGCAAAGGTTCTTATTTTGCCACAATGTAGTCAAGCCTCTGAATCTCCTCCTATGCTCCTATGTGCACCTCTAAGTTAAGTAACTGAAAAATAAGAGATGTCTGCTTCGGCTTGCAGCTTCAGAGCTTTCAGTCCATGGTCACATTAGTATACCAGAATAGAAACATGTGGCACAAAGTTTCTGTTAGTGGTGGCTAAGAAGCGAAAAAGAGAAAGGGGAAGAGACAGGATCTCAGTGTTTCCCTCCAGGGTACATCCTCCTATGACCAGAGACTCCCACTAGGCACCACCTCTTTAGGTTCCATTGCCTCCAGACAGTGTCATGGCCTAGAGACCAAGCCTTTCACACAAGGATAACGCTGCTCCAAATCATAATATATCTGACTTGAGTAGGTTCTGCATTCCCCAGCCCACAGGCTGGTCTGATCATTCCATCTGTTTTCAGCATGAACTGTGTTATGATAGTGTTATGGCTTGTGACTAGATGTACTCCACCCCCAAAACCTCATAGTCATAGGTGGGGCTTTTTCAGAAGTGGCTGAATCTAGAGGGTGATTGATTCATGGTGTAATGCTAGGATTAAGGGAGCTAGAATTCAGGGTGGGCAATTACTAAATCAGTTTATTGATTGATTTGGCCCTGCTCTAATCCTGGTAGCCTGGATACAAGACAAGGGACAGAAAGAGATTAGTCTTGTCCTTTGCTTCCTTGCTTTGCTATCTCCTGCCTGTCATGAATTGTTGCTCCTCTGCAATCCCTGTCTGCCATACCATCCCACACTGGAGCCAGCCAATTATAGACTGAAACCTCCACAAGCTGTGAGCTTAATAAACCTTTCCTCCTTTAACTTTGAGTGTCTGGTATTTTGTCTCAGCAACAAGAAAAGTGACTAAGATAGTTTAGTCAGAATTCTTGATACTATTAATGTTTACTCTTCATAATTTTCCATCCACTGACCCCCTATTTTGCTCCATTATTGTTATGATTTATGTCTAGTTGTCCCCCCAATGTCTCATGCAGTCATGGGGTAGCTTCCAGATGTTGTGATTAATTCATGATCCAATGCTGGGGTGGTGGGTGTGAGTGCTGCCGGAATTATGGGTGTGAGTGCTATACCCACGGATAGTCTGAATGCAGTACAGGGAAGGGAGGGAAGCTTTCTCACTGCTGCCTCTACTGCTGCTGCTACTGCTACCACTGCTCCTCCCTTTTTGCTCTTTCTGTTTTGCTGTTTTCTATCTCCATGAACAGCTATTCTCTGCCATGTGCCACACTGCCTTGGAGCCAGTCAATTATGGACTGAAACCTCCACAAACTGAGATAAATAAACATTCCCTTCCCTAATTCTGGGTGCCAGGTGTTTTGTCCCAGAAACAGGAGGAAAGTAACTGACACAGCTATCAATTCTCACTTGCCTATACTATATCAAATCCTGAGTACAATATCTCTTCCACACTACAAAATTCCATTGTAGTGATCCCTATACATAGCCCAGTGGTTCTAATAAAAATGACTATTTGGGGGGGAAAAAAGGGCTGGGGTGATGGCGCCATAGAATAAATGCTTGCTTGGCAAGTACAAGGGCCTGAGTTCAATCCCCAGTTCTGAAAAAAAAACCTGTGAGGGGTAATTAAGATTAAATCATATCAGTCATAGTGTGGAACCCTAATCTAGTAAACCCTTATAAGTAGGGGCAGAGATTTTTTTTCTCAGCAAAATACCATCTAGAAGAACCATACAAGGCCCAGTGGCCATCTGCAATCCAGGAAAACAACTCTCAACTGAAACCAACCCTGTCAGCACCCAGACTTCCAGCATCCACAATTTAAACAAAATAACTGTCTTTTGTTGAAACTACCCAGTCTGCAGTATTTTGAAATGGCATCTAGAGCAAACTAATGCAAGTAAATTAAAAAGAACAGAGGATCTGGTCATTGTTCTCAGTCCACACACTTAAGGAGAGAGGTGGTTGTGTTCCTCAATGCCTCCATTTCTATTGCAAAAGAACTGAACTTCTATTGCAAAAGAATCAAGACAAAGTGAGGTCATTCTAGGAGGCACTGGGCAAAAATTGGAAAAGCTGCCAAATCAAAGGAGATGCTATGGGTTGTGGCTGGGTGTCACAAGAAAGCTTCATGTGGTCACAGGAGGGGTGGCCTTTCAGAGGCAGCTGAATTTAGAGTTTGTGTTTGGTTCATTGTCTAGTGAAGATTGAGGTGTGAGTACTGCATACACCCCAGGATGGGCAGCCTGCTAATGATATAACTGAGGGAAAGAGGATTATCCTTCCCTTCTTGTTCTTACTGCTTTGGTATCTTCCACCTGTCATGAACTATTGCCCCTTTGCCACAGCACCCTGTCTTGGAGCCAGCTGATTGTAGACTGAAACCTCTACAATCTGTGAGCTAAATAAACCTTTTCTTTCTTACCTTTGGCTATTGGATATTTTGTCTCAGCAATGAGAAAATTAACTAAGACAACCATTAATTGGTGGAAATGAAAAATCAGTCCAGTGATCACTGAGGGTGAACTAAGTTTTCTGTGTGCAAATCTGGAGGCAGAACACTTTTGTCAGCAAGTTTATGTGAGAGTCCAAAATTGAGATTGAACTCTCTGTCTGCATTTCTTTTAGTCTATTACACATCAAGGTCACTAAGTGAATTAAAGTTCAGCTACTTTAGGTAATTACACAAACTGAGTTGCTTTAACCAGAAAGGTTTGGGGGAGGGCAAGATGTGCCATTTCCCTGCTCTCATTTCCTTTTATATAAAACCATCCTTCTCCTCTTCAGCTTCATTTCTTTGACAAATACCTGCAATAAATTTAATCTTGAGCCACTCTGCCACAGCTTCTCTTATGAAAGAAAAGTCATCAGAGAATTTCCACTCATATATAGAATATCCAACAGGATGAAGGGGATAAGTTCTCCTACCAGACAGACTTACATCAAGCTACAGCTAAGACAAGAAATTCTAAAAGCAAATCATGGGTACCAGTCTCTCATATCTTAGTGAAGGTCCTCCTCCTCCCTGATGTTGACATTTCCCTTCCTTGGAGCAAACTGTGTCATGCCATGTCCAAGGAGGTGACTCTCACATGGCTCTGTGAACACCAGATAGGTATGGAGAGAAGGAGGGAGGGCATGTGGCATTGTTTATGCCTTCCTGACCTGGCAGTGTCATATTAATAATGCTAATAGCACCTTGAAAGAGAGGGAATGAGAAATGAAATGCTAAAAGGAAAGGGAATACTAGTTTTTTGAAGAATGCTAGTAGGACTGTAAGATAATGTTGGCCTACCACAAGGCCTCTCACAGAGTGTATATCCAATAGATATTTATATTGAACATGTCTGTTACACATATGCACAAATAAATAGATTATTTTCCAAAATTCAAATCAAAACTGCAGTGAGATCTTATCTGTCTTAATTACATTTTACTCCCTTCTGAGACAATATACCTAACACCTAGAGTTAAAGAAGGAAAGATGTATTTAAGTTGCAGTTTGTAGAGGTTTTAGTCCATAATTGGCTGGCTTCAAGGAGGAATGGCATCACAGATGTTATGGTTAATGTCTAGATGTCGTTCCAAAGCCTCATGCAGTCATAGGTGTGGCTTTCTCTGAAGTGGCTGAATCTAGAGTGTGTGACTGATTCATGGTGCAATGTTTGGAGTAAAAGCATTAGTATTGGTTTAGCACTGACCTAACCCCCAGTAGCCTGGAAACAACATGAGGGACAGAAAGAGCCTTATCTTCTCCATTCCCTGCCATCCTGCCTTGGAAACATCCAACTATGTACTGAAACCTCTACAAAATGTATGTAGATATGTCTTTCCTCCTTTAACTTTGAGTATTGGGTATTTTATCCAGCAATGAAAAAAGTAACTAAAAAAAAGAAAAAAGAAAAAAGTAACTAAGGCCAGAGAGGAGAAACTGTTCATGGCAAGCAGAAGGCAGCAAAACAGTGAAGCAGCAAGTGGCAAGGAACAACCACAGCCCTCTTTCTCTTCCATATACTCTATCCAGGACACCTGCCCTTAAGGTGGGCAACACCTAGGATGGGCCACCCTTAATCCTAGCATCGCACCATGAATCAGTCCCAGCATCACATCCTTAATCCTAGCATTACCCACTCTAGATGCAGCCACCTCCCAAAATTCCCATTAATGACTACATGAGGCATCTAGATACAAGTCTCACCCCTGCTACAATAATTATTACCAAAAATAATGATAACAAATGAGGATGAGAAGAAAAAGAGTACCTTATATATTGTTGGTGGAAATGTAAATTAGTAGAGCCACTATGGAAGTCAACATGGCATTTCTTCAAAAGACTAAAAAAAGATCCCCATATGATCCAGCTCTCCAAATTCTGGGTACCTAGCCAAAGGAAATGATGTCAGTATACAAAAGAGATAATGCCCATCTTTATTGCATTGCTATTTACAACAGCTCGTATGGAATCTATCAACAGATGAATGGATAATGAAAATGTCATGTATTATACACACAATTGGGTGTTATTTAGCCATAAATAAGAATGAAATCCTGTCAAATGCAGCAAAAAAGGATGGGACTGAAGAACATCATGCTAAATAAAATAAGCCAGACACAGAAAGACCAGTATCATGTTTTCTCTCATAGTTGAAAACTAAAGAAAAAAAAGCAAACTGAAAGCAAAATAGAAGTATTACTTAGAAAAGTAACAAGAATGGAAATGGAGGGAGTGGAAAAGTAGAGAAGGGTGGATGGTCGTGATGTCATATGCACATATCATAATGAATCATTAATTTGTATACTTCATATATGTTAATAAGGATCAAAAAGAAACCATTAAAAAAATTTCCAAAGCAGGGTGCCAGTCTTCTCACTTGTTCCAAAGTCAGTTCCAGAAAAACCCAAAATGACAATACTATGTTTTTGTTTCTTTTTGTTCTGTTTTTGAAGTCAGGCTTTGGCAGGTTCTTTTTTTTTTTTCAGTACTATGAGTTGAACCCACAGTTCTGTGTGTGCTAGGCAAGCACTGCTCCTCCACTGAGCTACATCCCTGGTCCTTTGGCACTGATTTTAAACTTGATCTTGATCTTCAGTCTGAGACAAGGTCCCACGAAGTTACCCAGGCCATCCAGATCCTGCCATCATTCTGTCCCAGCCTCACAAATGGTAGTGACTACAACCGTGCACTGTTGTGCCCAATGTTAGTGTTTTTATTGGAAACTTTTTTATTTTTAAAATTTTATTAAGCCTTTTTCAGTTATATCACTGCCACTAAATATAAATTTATCAGTTGTAATTTATGAAAGTTTGCTACATATGATACTAAGAGTATCTACTGAATGAGGAGGTCGAATTTGACTATTTTTCTTCCTTACAGAGGAACCCATGGGATAATTTGATGTTCCTGAGGTAGAATAATGATAGGATTCTCTTGACTCTTGGCTAAAGCAGAGGCTGTCTTAGAGAAGATCGCCATGTGATCAAAGGTGTAGGTGATGTCTCATCTTCATAACCAAGGGGCAGACTTACTGCCACCTATGGAAGCATTTTCTATCTGTGGGTTCTGGACCAACTAACTACTGTCTAAGTTCATTCTGTGTAGAAAGATCTTCTATTTAATTAATCTATTCCAAGACCCAGAACTTCTAAGCAAAAATTTCCTATCTGTACAAAACTGTTTACACCTCCATCAAAAGAGGTGTAATGCTGCCAGTAACAGCGTTCTTGTCTTGATTTTGAGTTATAGTGTGGGAGCCCTTTAGCAATTAGAAGAATCAGTGTCAAAAGAGAAAGGGACAGGACATAGTAGGATTCAAATCACCCTTGGAAGAAGCCTGGATGACCATACCCCACTGAAGCATTACTTGAAACAACAAGCAAATAACCCAAAAAAATAAACATAATCATGCTGAAGAAAAAGAAATGAGCAAATATTCAAAGCAATAATAAACTTGATCATTATATGCAGTGATATACACCTTAGTCCTTTTAAACATTGCTTGTACAAAATACCTGACATCCACAACTTAAAGAGGACAAATTTATTTTGGATCACAGATTTAAGGGCTTCAGTCCATAGTCATCTGTCTCCAAAGCAGAAACAGCATGGTGGAGGGCTCAGCAGAAGAAAAGGTGTTCAATCCATGGCAGTGAGGAAGCAGAGAGAGAAGGGATGAGTCAGGGAGGGAGCTGTAGCCTTCCAGGTCTTGCTCACAGTGGCTGTTCTCTGCCCAAGCCCAACTTCCTAGCGCCAAGTCAGCTATGGTGCCCCCATGATCCAATCATCTTCCACATACATGAGAATTGTGGGAGACATTTTGGATCCAAGCTGTAGCTATACAATTAAACAAACTTTTTATTGTTTCCTGTTATTCTATGACTTTTCTACTCTTCAGGCAATGGTCAGAATACTCTACATGCACTGTCTCAGAGAAGTCACAGCAAACAGTAATGTCAACTCTTGGCTTTGGCATTTTTATATAGGCTTATTTGATACTCCTAGCATAACAGCTTTGTGAGACCCAAAGCTAATGCTTTAAAGATGTATGAAGCCTGCATTTGGAATGCACATTAGCTATGCCATAATCTGATAAATATATGGTCACTCAGATCCAGTTTTATTCACTCTCAGGCTAAGAAAGATGTATCAGTCAGTGTTTTACTAAAGACACAGATATAACATAATTTCTTGTATAAGAAATTACAAGATTGGTTTACAATGCTTTGGAGATGGAAGAGTGCAGAGGGTGCCTGCCCACTGAAATATTCAGTTCAAGGCCTAGAGCTCACTGCAATGTTCCACAAAGGTCCACATCAGAAGGCCAGTGGGTCTGTAATGGAAGGCTAAGGAGTCTACACTAGAAGGCTGGAGGATCCATAACCAAAGCTGAAGAGTACAATGGAAGAAGCAGATCTATCTTTACTCATCTCCCCTTTATACCACATAGGCCATGAGCGCTTTAGGGTAGGTCTTCTGCACCCTAGGTTGCAGAATTGCTGAGCTGATTTAGTTAAGTTTCTCTTACCTAAACTTCTCAAACTGACACAACTAATTAACTGTTACAAAAGGATTCTACAAACTAAGAGAAAAGTGAGGTACATACTGTTGGGTCCCTGGAAAAGGGCCCTGTGCTTCCCCTGCCATCAGCCAAGGGAGATGTGATGGAAATCTCAAATAGGTTGGTAACCTGATAGCAGAGAAGGCCTGGGCCTGACCTCAGAAAAGAAGGCATCCAGGGCCAGCTGAAAATGCAGCACTCCTCACATGGGCTAAATGGAGGCCAAAGTGCAGAGACAGCTGAGTAGAGTGGCCTTGTGACATCAAAATTTCCCTGTGTATTTCTCACTAAGAAACAGGAATGATCCAATATTTCCTGAAGAACAAAAAGAGATCCAGAAGTACCTGAAAGGCCAGACCTCAGAGGCTTGAAGCTGGGAGAACAGCTGCAACTATTTCCTGACAGACCAACAGATAGACACTGAATGAGTCAAAGGTCCAAGATGCCAATATGCAGGTAACTCCAAGAAGCACATGCTTCATCCACCTCACACCTTGGCTCTCCATCACCCTTCACTACCAAGCCCTCACGTCTTAGTCACAACCCCAAGGAAAGTACAAGATATACCACCGAATTTCTATAATGAAGGTCATACTTCCTAGTGACATCGTGAAAACAGGATTAATTTCTGCTATAGAAAAAAAGTCAATTTTCTTTCCAGCTACCCAAATTATGGCCTGAATCTTGTCACATTTTTTTCTAATCTATAAGAAGATAACTAAAAACATCTGAAATGCTAATAGTGTC
>NDGM011176037.1:0-14263 GCA_002564305.1 Octomys mimax | reverse complement strand
GATTTAATCAATTTTACCTGAGCAGCGGTGCTTGTAATCTCATTGCTTGACCATAGTTTTGTCTCACCTCATGCCCACCTAAGCAAGTTCCCATCTTCTCCACCCTAGACCCTCATACAAAAAAATCCCTGGAAGAGATAGCTTCCTGGGGCAACCTGCTTGGGTCCCCCTTTCTGTCCCCCTCTGGGAAGGAAGCTTTCTTTCCTCAATAAATATATCCTGCTCATAAAAAAATAAAATAAAATAAAATTATATATTAAATGAATTGCTATAAATTATTCACCACTCATGTACAGTAGCAGCATATACAATTTAACATATAAGTGAATCATTATTGGTTTAAGTTTTATATAGGGAAAACTTTAATTTTCACAAATTAAAAGAAAAATAAACTACAGTTAATTTTCCAGTGTGTCTGATGCTTAAAAATGACACAATTTTAAGTATAATACTTGTTTTCAATTGCATACATGCTAAACTTCTTTGTCACAGCTTAACACTTTACCTGTCACTCTTTAATGCTTGTTTATTATAATTTCTTGAAAAGTTCCTATGAATGAAAATACTGAAAATATAATTCTTACTCCCAAAACATTAAAAGCTGGTCAATTCTCACATGAATGCAATGGTATCTATTTTCTTCCTGACTGAATTTATTTGAAGGGCAAGATTTGTGATAAGCATGATCTGGATCATTTTGCTGATATAATTGTCTGAAAAAAATAGAGTAATTATAAACAAATTACACATGAATCATAATCTGAAAAATTAGTACTTACATAGATTTTATATAAGCTATATATTTTTGATAAAATGCTTTTGATTTAAAATTATGTAGAGTATATTATTCATAAGAAACTGTAAAAATGTTAAGCTTATGTGATGAACTAAAAGATCAGATTTATGTAATTCCATTATTGAAATTATTGTACAATAAATAAAGAGGAAGAAAAACAATTACTAATGCAAAGTGGTAAAGTCATATTTGCATCTGTCTCCCTTTATTTTCTTGAAGGAAATATTAGCTGTGTTACAATTTATGGTTGGTTTTCATCTAATATAAGATAATCCTGATAGTAGTTTAATAAATGAATGCAGTCATCTTTCCATGAAGAGAAAAGAAATTTGGACATTAGTGATAGAATAACTTATTTTTTATCTTGCACAAGGAACTTAAAGTTCATTACTTGCAATATCAATTAATTTTGATAATAATAGAAAGAAAATTTATAGTTAAAACTTCTGCTAAATGATTCTTGACAAAGAACATTTAAAATCTGCAAAAATGTAAGATGTCATTGGCATTTGGCCCAAATCAGGGGAATGGCTATTATATATTGCTAGCATTGATAATTATGTTAGCTGAAGATTAGAAATATACCCTTCAGAATAATAGAAATAGGAAACGTATGAATTTGTCCAACTCATATTTCTTGTATTTCAAAGAAAGTATTATTGCATGAAGAATAAATAAATGAATCAAACTGATGGAACATTAATTTCTTATTAAACTTATTCTCTGATTTCTAACTTAAAATAAAAAAGTATAATAGTGCAAAGATTTAAACTTCACTTTATCTAATTATTTGAGGACAAATAATTAAACTTTGTAATAATTTATCCAAACCATTAAACCTATTTATGCTTGAAAAAGAGAGAGAGAGACCCTATTATGTGACATGTGTATATGTTGGTTTGGAATATTAAAAAAGATATAAATGGCCCAAAAATATGAAAGACATAAAATCTAGAATGTAATTAAGTTGAAATAATGAAAACAATAGCATATATAAGGCATTTCATATAAAAGTACAATAGAAAAAAAAATAGTTCATGTCTAAGAAGCCCTGTATCACCTTTAGAGGAGGTGTTAAATTGAAAAATATATCAGGAAAATGGAAAATATGTCCCACTGAGAGAAAGCCTAGTAGTCACTCATGAGAGCACACAAAGCACGTTGAGGGGAATCTATGAAGATCAGGATGACGTGTGCAAATGTCTAAGGGGAGGACATGGAGCTAAGCATGAAAATGGTGCCAAAAGAAGAGACTCAGTGCTTCGATTCCCTTTTCTTTATGCCCTTGTAGGACATCTTTTGAGATTCATTTATTGGTGAAACCAAAACTAATATTAACTGCATCAACCTCCTACTGTCATCCTGATGTCATACATCAAATGTTTGCTTAGTTTGAGAATTATTTATAAAATGCTGTTGTGTATAACAATACATATTTTGTTTTTATTTTATTTTGACTCTGGTAAGATGTTAACCTGAGACATATTGTAGTTTGTGCCCTCCCCAGCATCTGATTCTTTAAGCAGTCAATCTCTCCAAAGTCAGGATCCCCGTCTAGTCTGGGTGCTTTCCTGAGGGGTCTCCCACCCAGCCTCTTTCTGGAGCTCTCTTTGCAGCCCTGTGGGCGTGGGCCTTGAACCCACAGGAAGCCTTATGTCATCACTGATGCTCGTGCTGTCCTCTGCGTATTTGGGCTCTGTGTACTCAATCTTCCTTGCTCTGTTTCTTTCCTCCTTGTCTGCTTATCTTTAAATGGTCACTGGATTTTGCACTGAAAAGTGGGGGAAGAGTTACAGAAGCTTGAGAAATCTGAGTAGAAAAGAAAATTTCTCAGATTAGAACATTACAAAGCTAGGAGCTGTCATGTGTACTTGTAATACCAGCACTCTGGCAGACTGTGGAGGGAGCATAACAAGTTTGAGCCCACCCTAGGGATTTAATGAGGCCAAAATAAAGAGATTTGTTTTGAGTGGATGGAGGTGTAGCTCAGTGTGAAGGCCTCTGACTTTAAGACCAAGGAAAAAGGGAAAGAGTTGAAGGGATGAGGGAAGGAGAAAGAGAATGAAAGAGGATAGAGGAGAGAGCAATTGAGAGAGAGAGAGAGAGAGAGAGAGAGAGACAGATAGACAGACAGACAGACAGACACAGAGACAGAGAGACAGACAGACAGACACAAAGAGACAGACACAGAGAGACAGAGGCTGATAGACAGAGAGACAGAGAGAGACAGAGACAGAGGGACAGACTGACAGAGAAAAAGAGAGAGACAGAGAGAATCAGAAATGGAGAGATAAACAGAAACACAGAGACAGAAAAAGACAGTAAAGCAGAGAGAGAATGAGGGAAGGAGGGTCAGACCAAGAGAAAGAAGGAAGCAGTGAAGGAAAGGGCATATACAGTTGCCACCAGTTCTAGCAAGGGTTTCCTGAGAAAGGAATGTCACTGCAGGACCACTTGGCTGCTAAATATTTCTTTGGAACTGAAGACAAAATACAACAAGGGGACTAAAGATTTGAACTTGGGCAGCTAGCCAGTTAGATAATGATGTCATCCACAGAAAGAAAAGGATACAACATGAAGACCATGTTCTGAGGTGGAATTCATGAGCTCTGTTTCTCAACTGGAGCTGCAGGTACAGATTTATTGACTTAGAGATGAATGGGAGTGGATTTCTTTATTTGTTCTCAGATTTGTGCCTATATTCATTTACAATCTAGAATCATTCTCTGCTGTATATCTTCCTTCAAATAGCTCTTAAACACAGAGTTAGAATTTTTATAAGCTACAGTAAACTTTTATGATTTGCTAAAGCAGTTTTCTGTATCTAGAGTGCTTGAGTTTAAAGCTAACTATACTGTTTGCTAGTAATGTAAAACTGAATAATTTATTTAAGCTCTCTCTGAAGTTGTTATCTACAGCAGTACTTGTCTTGCAAGCTTCTTTTAAGAAGTAAAATAATAACTACATTTTCTTATTATATGATTACACATACTATATATATGTATTTCCTTAGCATGGTGAATATATACTTTAATACTGAGTATTTTACCTTTGTATACCTCTCCTGGTTGATAATTAAGAGCAAAATTATCTTTTGGCTGATTGGAAAGCATCACATTTACTTGGAAAAATTAAGTTGTTATGGGAGTTGCAATTGGTTGTACATTGTTGTTGTAGCAGGGTATTATGCATTCAACTGATAATTCTGATAATTTCAAAAAGATGAATAAGATACAGGATCCTAACTACATTTAATTTGAAGATAAAGAAGCAGCTTTGTCTTGCTCTGTTAAATTTGGCACATGTTCTAGAGAAGCCTAATTCCAGTGTGTAGGAATTGGCCACCAGGTGCCATAACGTCAGGCAGAAGCACAGACTCAAGACTCCATGGAGTACTGAAGAAGTGTCATCCTGGTGGCAGCAAGTCTTGTAGATTCTGATAAGGTCAGAGGCAAGGAGGCTATCAGAATGTCTACAGTCAAGCTGGAAGGAGCTTAGTTCGTCTCACGTTAATATCAAAGCTCTGAGGCACAGGTGTGAGTGTAAGATTTCGTGCACTACTGTCGCGGTTCTTTCTGTTTATGGTACATTAGGCAACTGTGCAGGAGCCACAGATCTGAGGCACTCAGGGGCAACTGCAGTGGTGATTACTTGAGATAACTTCATCACCAGAACACAGCTTTTGCTTGCTGATGAAGGAAGCAGATTCTACTCATGTAACGGATGTTGCTTTCCACTTCATATTAAGACAGAAAATGTAAAGAAGAAAAGTCATAGACTTTATTACAACTGTACAAAAATCTATACTTTTCTCTTAGCTTCCTTTTCAGAATTTAACAATTGCAGAAGATATGTGATTCTTAAATTAGGGAGGGGAGATTACATTTCTTTGGATTGGATATAGCAAATAATATTCCATTGTTTTAATACATAAGTGTGCTGTGTTTCAATTAGTAGAATGTGGTTTTGGTCTATTGAAGTCATATGGATAATTACTAATGCGTGAAATATTAGAGGAAGTCATGAAGTCAAAATACTCCTAATCCTTAAAAACTTACGTGTGGCACCCTAGAGAGGAGCTGGTTGGTACAGAAAGATAGTGAGTTTAAAGCTGGCCCAGATAATTTAAGACCTTGTCCCTAGATACATTTTTTAAAAGAGGTTTTGTTGTAGCCCATGACAGAGCACTTGCCTGGCACCCATGAGGCTCTAGGCACAATCCTCAGCATGAATAAGAACCAACCTCTCTGCAACAGCCAGGGCTTTGCTGGAGGAACAGATACGACATAAGATGTGCATATGCATAAGAAGTTACATGACTGGCGTAAGACAGTTAGCCAGAATCCAATGAGGATGCATGCAGAGGGTGTCTGCTCAGTGGAGACTGAAGGATTCAGTCCAAGGTCTCAAGCTGACTGCAGTGTTCTTTGTGAGTCTGTATCAGGAAGCTGATTGGAGGGCTGCTGAGTCTACACCAGAAGGCTAACAGATACCAGGTCGACACTGAAGCCTCTGAGCCAGGAGACGACATCCAAGATAACTGAAAACTGGAGCTCCTCCAAGAAAGAATAGGACCCTCTGTCCTTCCTCAGTTTTCTTTTATGTTCTTTAAGTGATGAGCCACTCTAGGGTGGGACCTCTGCACCTCAAGGTGTGGAATTGCTGAGCTGATTTAGTTAAGCTTTGGACTTCTCAATTTGACACAATGGATCAACCACTATGCTCTTATACCATCTTCTATTTTTCCCTTGTGTCATCTTGTGGATAGCAGGTTCCACATACTGCAAATCTAAAATGATGCAACAGTGCTTGACAAAGATAACAGTACCTTTGAGAAAACAGTTATCTTTACATCGCTGAATTCAAGGAGAGGTTGTTTATTCTACATGCAAGTCCACTATCAGATGTATGGTTTGTAATTAGCATCCTTTCTCTGGGTTCTATCTGTATTTTCCTGATAGACTCATTTAAAGCATAGATGTTTTGTCATTAAATCCAACTTATTTCCTTCTGTTGCTTGTGCTTTCAGTGTCACTATGAGATAATTCTTTGCTGATTTCAAGGTCATGGTGAGATATCACCCTGTTGTCTTCTAAGAGTTTTATAATTTTAGCTCTGACACTTATGCCCAGACTCATTTGGAGTTAACTTTTGGTGGCTGATGTTGGAAAAAGGAACAAATCTCCTCTTATGTGGTTATCAGGCCACCTCTGCCTCTTTATTAAAACAATCTTATATGTTCTGAATTCAGCCTCCTTTGAATGGATAATTCCTGAAGTCAGTGTTAGAAGTTTTCCTGTGGAGGACCACGTGGTCAACTCTCCTTGAAAGAAGAGAATTTGTGTCCATTTTGGCTGAGCCTGACCATATTTCCGTGTATGGATATACACAAAGCTAGCTAGGACTTTTTCTAATCCCTTCATCTGGCTTTAAGCAATGGGTATCAGTCTAGCTGAGGTGCTGGTGGCAGTCTTTGACGACAGCAGATGTGTTTCTCCAGAACCCCATCTGCTGTTCTCTAGTGTGAACCAGGTCCAGATGGGACAAAGAACCAATCTCCACACTTTGAGCTAGGATCGAGCCTCAAGATAAGGCTGTGAAGTCCTGGGCCTTGAAAGGTTACGCATCTGAGCTGAAGCACTGACCCCACTACATTAGACATTATCAATTGTATAATGCACATCACTCTCTGTATATTCTCTCTGCGCTTTGCAGCAGTAAATGCAGGCCTTCTACCTAGCCCAGCTTACTACTTCCTGCTTTCTCGTGGTCACTCACTGTCAAGCTACTCCTTTCTTTATGAGTGAGTAAAACCTGGGCTCAGACTTGGGTTGAGGCCTTTGTTCTGGATAGCCACTATCATGGCTGGATTTAGGATTCCTTGGCTCCCCATAATTACAAATATGCATTAGTGTTTTTATTCTTGCTGTGGGTTGCACTGGAATTGGTAGATTGGAATTAATTTCAGGGAGGATTCTAATAATTCACACATGGGATTACAAATATAAACTTCCTGGACCAAGATGAGGACCAGGGAGTGCTCTCTATATTTCCCCTTTTCCTTACTGCAGGAAATCTCTTCCCACAAGACGTTTTTTTTTCAAATGCTGCAGTCCCTACCTTATTCTAGCATATCAATGAATCTATCAATCACCTGAAAATTGTTATTTCTTCAAAGTACTGATTGGGAACCAACCTTAAATTGATGTTTCTATCATCATTTTGCAAATGAAGACAGTTACTGAGGGAGGGTTGGAGCTCTCAGTTCTACAGGCTGCTTCTCCCTTTGGAAAGTGAGTATTCACTGAGCCTTAGCTCTGGGAAGGGAGTAGAGACAAAAGCGAACTTCCTTCTTTGGGAACTGTGTACTTAGTCATTAGTGAAACATGGCCCAAGTCGCTTTAGTTTACCTCAATGTCTCAGTTATTTTCGCTTGTTGCTTGGACAAAGTATCAGACCCCAAAATTAAGGAAGGGAAGGTTTATTTATCTCAGTTAGTGGCGGTTTCAGTCCATAGTTGGCTGGCTCCAATACAGAATGACACATGGCAAAGGGAAAGAGCTCATGGCAGTGGAAAACATCAAAATAGCAAAAGCCAAACAGAAGAAGCAGTGGCAGAGCAGCAGAGGTACAAGCAGAGAGAAAGCCTCTCCCTGTTTCTTGTACTGCATCCAGGCTGTCTGCCCCAGGGCAGGTGTAGCACTCACCATAATTCAAGAAGCACTCATGCCCATAATCCTAGCATTCGACAATGAATTAATGACAACCTCTAGAAGTCCACCCAATGACCACATGAGGCTCTGAAGGTACAACTAGAGACAAACCATAACATTCTTCCCCTGGCCCCTCAAAGACTCAGATACAACTCTATGCAAAAGGCATTTCAGTCCATTTCTAAGAGTTTCAAAATTCCTAATAGTTTCAGCATTGCTGAAAATTCCAAGTCCCAAGTCTCCTCTGAGGTCTAAGGCAAATTCTTAATATGAGACCTTGTAAAAATGAGAAGAAAGTTAAACACTTCTAACATTCAATGGCACGAGATAAACATTACCATTCAAAAAGGTACTAATAAGGGGATACAAAACACTGGGACCAAAGCAAGTTGAAAATACAGAAGGGCAAACATTAAGTCTTATACTTCCTGTAGTTTATGTGGGACACCTGAAGTAACCTGTGATGAATTTTGAGCTCCAAAATCTTTCATGGCTTGGCGCCTATGGCACTTTTGATGGTTGCCCCCCATGGTTCTTCTCTTAGGCCTGCTTTGCTCCTTTCTTGCAGTTTTACTTAGGTGATCTCCATTGCTGGATTCTCCAAACTACTGGGGTTTCCACAGCAGGTTAGGCTTCTCACTCTCTGCTTCACACACTGCCATCCCAGCGGCAGACTGCCTGGCCTCCCAGGTCTTCGAAAATCTAGGTGGAAGCCTTCTTAACCTCAGAACTCTTGCATTTTGTATGTGCCTAAACCCAACATCATGTGGATGATGCCCAGGTCTGCTGCCAGCTGGAGCAGTACCCAGCCTTTCTTCGGTCTTAGCTGCTGGGGTCAAGTGCCTGGATTGCTGACAATTCTGACCTGATTCCAAGGGGTTACCATTGGAATAGTGCCACCATTCTGGAACCTGATGTGGCTGCTGCTGCCATTTTCAAGCATGGCAATATGTGGCTTTGTCCTCAAAGCAAATACTTTCACATTTGCAGTTTTGAGGTTGCAAGGGTTGGAGACTTGCTGCTCCCGATGATGTTCTCAGGTCATCTTTTCTATTCTCCTGTTCCTTCTTGGTAATGGAGATCCTCTCAGCTCTATCTTTGCAGTCCGCAGCTCTATTGTAGCTTCCTTCCTGACCAAACATACAACATTTTAAATCATCCTCCTGGGTTCTTTGCTTTTGGTTCTTAACATATATCTGACTGAAAGCCTTTAACAATTGTCATGCCACTTCTTCAACACTCAAGGGCCTTGAAATTTCTTTTGCAAGGTTAATCAATCCACTGCACATAGTCTCAGTCTCAGACAAAGACTCTGGACACAAGCAAAATTCAGCCAAACTTTCTGCCTAACACACATTTTGGAGTCCAACAACTAAAGCAGTTTTTTTTTTTTTTTCACAGAAGAAATCTCCCCAGTTTGGTCTTTACAGAAAGGCTTTCTATCAGCCTTCTGGTCTTCTGAGCTCTGACCAGAATCTCCCATACAGCATAGTCAAATGTGCTCCAGCACTTCTCTCATAGGTGACATCTCTGAACCTTTCCTATCTCTTCCCATACACCATTCCAAAAAGCTTGTAATCCACATGGTCAGGTTTAGTCACAACAATGACCCTGCTTCTTGGTACTAAATTCTGTTTTGGTTATTTTTCTCTCGGTGTGGGGACAAAATACCAGACACTGAAATTTAAGGAAAGAAAGGTTTATTTAGCTGTCAGTGGAGGTACCAGTCCATACTTGGAAGGCTCCAATGCATGATGAAACATGGCAGAGGAAAACAGTTCATGACAATGGAAAACATCAAAACAACAAAAGTGTGAAAGGGAGGAGCAGTGGCAGAGCAGCAGAGGTACAGGTAGAGAGCAGGCCACTCCTCCTTCCTTGTTCTGCATCCAAGCGATCTTCCCCAGGGCAGGTGTAACACTCACATCCATACTCCCAACAGCACTTACACCCATAATCCCAGCGTTGGATCATGAATTGATGACAAACTCTAGAAGTCCACGGCAGGACTACATGAGGCTTTGAGGGGACAACTAAGCACAACTCATAACACTCAGTTTGTATGAAACCCCTACTCCACAAAGACAAGGGCAAATAGGTCATCAGGCTTTCTCTGTGTAATGCCTTCAGGGAAAACCTGGGGCCTAAGGGTGGGATTGTGACAAACAGTGTTACCCTCACACACCACAGGTCTTCTCTGGAACTTTGACTCAGTGATATGATATGTAGAATGGGCTAAGATGAGAAATATACACACCTTTCTTCTACAGCTGGGAGTGGGATATCAGGGGCCTGGGTTCCGTGCTGTGCCATTCAGGAGTAGTTTCCTTCATAATGAACCAGGACATGAGGTGGAGGATGCAGGTGCTGGTTCAAGTATTCATAACTGCTGCCACATTTTAGGACATTTCGGTAAACAATCTGTTTCTTCTATTGTCATGTGCTTCCCGAGTCATTTTTAGGGACATTACATGGATTTATATTACTGTTAACTTTCATCATCAGTTTCCCCGAGAAGCAGATGAGTAAAACTCTTTAGACTCTCATGCTGTTCACTTAAATCTTGTATTTATGCTCTTCTCCACATGTAGTTTACCAAAGAATCCTTCTCCTAGGGGATGTCAGATGTGTATAAATGATAATTATTTTAACTTTCTATTTGTTTACATTTTCAGTAATGTGTAAGTTTTTGAAGATGTGACATTGGAACAAAGGTGAACAAAAAACTTTTAGCACCCCAAACTCATCAAGTTACTCAATATTTTCAAAAAGGCTATCTCTAAAAGCCATAACAAGTAATTTACATAGAAATAAGCACCTTATCAGACATTTTCTAGGTTGGGAACACTGAAATCCTCCACCCTGACTTTTTTTGATGGGCACTAATTGGATGTCTCTGCTGACTAATCTGGGGATCCCCAGTGACATTTATTTAAGCCCACAGACGAGCTGCTAAACACTTTCAAATCTCTGAGATTTGGGTGAACCATATTCTCCTACTGGGAAGAGAAAATGAAGTAGCATGGGCTACTCCAATTTTAGTATATGAATCAGTTTTCCTTTTATGCCAAGGCCATTCCGATTATCATATTGGAGATAATATTACTGGTAGAAAAATTATGAAGGATTTTTTAAAATGTATTTTCTATCTTTCTGGTTGACATTTTGGAGGTCAATCTACTTAGAATAACATTAGCTACTTTGTATCACCAATGCCATGTTTAGTAAAGTGTCATACTGAATAAAGTGTTCAAAGGAACCACACACTTCTTTGTGGCAATATTCTATATGATTGTACTTGAGTTATTGATCTTTTTGAAATACAAAGTGAGTCTTATAGAAATGAGGTTTATAAAATTCTAAAATCTACTGTAAAGAAAACTACAGTTGCAGTCACATTGAGCAAGGTCATGTCATGTTTCTTTATTGTCTATGATGTGCTTGGTTTATACCTAGCTTTTAAAAAAGCAATGGTTTCCTCTATAATCAGATATGCTGAAGTACTAATATCAAAGTAATTTTACTCTAGCAAATCCTTGCAGTTGCATTGATTCAAAACTGACATGGTTGCCATGGAAAATTATTTCTTAATTTTGAATAATCATTGCTTCCAACTTAATTTTTCTCCATAAAGCTACTTTTATTAGTAGAGAGACTTACTATTTTGACACGGGAAAATTTGGTGAAACTTTTCAGAATTAAGTGAAATACATAACATATACTCAAACGTTTGGGATGATACTTACAACCTGACATGAAATGCATATAAGCCACGGAGATGGAGCCTTGAAAATGTCACTGTAACTTCAATTGGACTGAGGTTGGTGATACAACTTCCAAAACTTTTAAAATAAAATTCAAAATGCTATATTCAATTGCATTTGTAGCATTTTATATTTCAACTTAACTTATATTATCAAATGAAAGAAAAATATCTAATAAACATATTTTGAAAGAGATGGATTTTCTAAACAGAATTCAGTAAGGAATGACAGACTACAGAATCCAATTACCCATATTGTTTTTGGCAGGAAGAATGAAGTTAGCACTTAAAGGCTCAATATTCCTGTATTATGATTTTATTTTTCTCTTCTGTATTGTCACTGGTTTATAAATATGATTGAATTTTCCTGAAATTATAGTTCAGTAAGAAAATATATACAGATAAATTTTATATTGTATATAAAATATTGAATTTTATATATCAGGAATACATTTTTCTTCTTAGCATCCTGGATTTAATTTGACAGTATATGTAGTTTATCAATTTAAGAAATTGTTTCTGGGCTGAAATTGAAAGTTTCTGTACTTTTATAATGTTTTTACATTAGTTTTAAGTGATGTATTACAGAAGGGAACATAAATTATGTTAAGTGATATAGTACCTTTAGGGTTAACAAAAAGAAATCTAAAAAAATTATATGAAAAAATCATGACTTCATTACATGTAAATAATATGTTCACTTTAGAGACTTAATTAAGGTAGAATAATTTAGTAAGTGAGTTAGTAAAGTTCTATTCACCTATTAAATATCATGATTTGGGGAAGTAGAAATATTCTGCCTTAAAAAATTTATGTCCTCCTTATCAGAAGCTATCACTATTAATCAGCATTCAAATTGACAGGATTTAAGAAGTTATTACAAATTGAAATAAGTACAGTATACAAGGGAAAATACTTTATATGTATGTGCCTGAAAAATATATTTTAAAACTTGTTATTTTATAATTGTGATGATATTTATTAGATTTTTTTCTCATGAAAACACTGAAATTTTTAACTGTGCTCTTAAACTAAAAATAGTGAAACACTACTCTTTAACTATTCTTCTTTAACTATCATCAAATTAATTATATATGTCAGTATAGAAAAACACGAGAAAAGAACTTTGGTTCCTTTTTACTATGCTATATTGTCTCTAAAGGAATACATAGCACAAAATACAAGCATTGTTATGCACCATCCACCTTACTGTAGTAGCTCCAAGGCACATGACATTCTGCTGAAATTTCTTCTACAGGCCTACGTATTTTGATCCTTTAAATTAAATAGTTTATTTTTCTAGAGAACTCAAACTTTAAAATCACATTATTCTTTGAATTGTCTATATTAACCTTTGATGAAAAATGGAATAATAATGTACTCTTTTACATATTTGCTACGTAATTACAAACTATGTTTTGGTCATTTTTTATTCTTATTCAAGTACATCACTGAGGGAGATAAAACGAATACTGTAGTAGTTCTTTGAATCATTGAGATGAGCCTCGAAACTTTTATTCCTATTATGTAGAAGGAAATACAGTGTAATTAAGCATAAACTGATTCTGAATCTTCCCATTGCAGGAATAAAAATATCACAAGGAAATGTGGGGAAGCAATGCGTTCGGCAAGCACAATAGTCTTTGTTCCTTAAATGGTTAATAACGTTCATGCACATTGTGTATGTGCATAGTGTGTGCGTTTTCCTTTCACAAATGGGTGTTGCATTAAGCACTCAGAACAATGACCATTTAAGATTATTAATATGTTCTGTAAAAAGCTGAAGAAGCTGTGACTATTTTACTTTAATAATTGGTAGCATTAGTAAATTCAGTGCTTATTGAATTGTTAAGCGTGAAAATTGATCAATTGGAATTTTTATGAATGGAATATGAATTCCTGGGGTAGGTTGGGAAAGCATAGGATGAGCCAATAGTCTCATATTTCTCAGACTCTGAACATTTTAAATATTGTAAAAGGTAAGCTGAAAAATGCCAAAATGAGCAATTCAGGTATTCTAGGATATGAACACGGCTTGACATGGTTTATTTGCCCTTTTTAAAAAAAATTTGCATTATACTGAAAGAAAATACATTTCTGCATTCTCATATCATTATTTACTGATATGTTTCTATTTAATAAGAATTTTTGTGTTTATTCAACTTGCTTAATATTTTGTTTATTTAGTACAAAATCTAGAGAAGATAACCCTTTGCCCTTCTCTTGGAACTTGGGCAGTACAGGTCAAATTACCATATGCTAGTGAAAGCCTTTCAAGTAGTTACATAAATAAGATATTTTCTAACATGGGATCCCTTAAGTGCCTTTCAGAATTTCTGAGAAGGATGTGATAGTGTGCTGCCTGTCAGTACCAATAAATTCTAGCATTCTTTATGCAATGGTTTTTCCAACCTTGCTTATCACTCCTTACATCCATCATTATTATTGCTGGTTTGCTGCCATTCGTAGACAATTATCACTTTACTGTGATTTTTCTCTTGGAGTGTTTCTGATCAACTGTAATACAAAATTGCTTCTTCAAGAAGAATCTTGCAAAAAGGCTTTTATATGTACTTTGCAATTCAGGTTTCTGATAGGATTGTGTCAGTGGACTCAGTATGAATTTGAATAACTTTGGTAATGCAGCTAATGGAATCATAAAATTGTCATTTTAAGATGAATATGAATTCATTCCATAGGAACAATACAGATGATTATAAATTTTATGAATTTTGTTTAAAACATTGCTGATTCTTCCATGTTCTAATTTCCAGATTTAAGACAAATTTTTTTTCTATAATGCATAAGACATCAAGTAATTTGGTAAAATATAGCTTCGTGAACAAAAATGAAACAATAACTATACATATTCTTGTAAGCAAATTAGCCTCCAATTACAGTTCAAATAAATCAGGATAATGACAGTGAAAAAAAATAGTTCAAAGGAAAAATATAGCATACTATATTTAATACTGTGAGTATTAACTTCTC
>NDGM011176024.1:0-11721 GCA_002564305.1 Octomys mimax | reverse complement strand
TCAAATTCTGAAACTCTCAGCACAATCTCCAAGTCTTTGAATGAAAGAATCAATGGAATTCAGAATCTTTAGATATACCTAATATGCCTAATTATTTTGGAGACAACACATACTGAAAATCTTCATATAAATACATACACATACATACATATGTTGTATATGTATTCTGTTGCAACATAATCCGGAATACTTTTATAGCTATATATGCTTCTGGACAAAATTTATTTTAAAAAATCATAAATACTAAAATGTGCTCAAATTTTCACACTGATATCATAGAAGAGCATAACTTCAGGGGTCCACTGTATTTTACAAATTTTGAAAATGTGAAATCTGTTCACTGTTAGTGATTGCAACTGTACTTTACAGTACTAAAAGAAGATAAAGTCAGTGTTGCTAAGCAACTTATAACTGAAAGAGGCAGTCACCGAGCCCAACGTTCTGTGCTCAAATTCTTGCTTAAACAACTTTGTGTATGCTAGAGAAAAATCAACCAGTTTTGTAAATTTTAAAAGGCATTATAACCTCAGAGGAATTTTAGGAAAACTGAGAGGTTGGTGTATATAAAATCTTTATAGTAAATCTCCATTAAGTGCTAACAAATTAGTGTTAGAGTTTCATTTACAATCATATATTTTTGTCTTTGTACAACATGTACAAAGCTAATCATATTTGTAGAATTTCATAGTTCTTCAGGAAAAAATAATAAATTGATCAGTATTAACTTTCATATAGGCTATATAACAAGGATTTTCATTCCATGAAGACGGAATGAAATTATAGCTGAATAAATGGCTAATCACAACAATAAAAGAAAACACGCATTGCAAACATCAAAATCGCTATTATTGTAAAATTTTATTTTATGTGATGTTATATGTAATTTATTCATGGATTATTTGAAATAGTGTGTTGTGTTGTTCTGGGGACATATGTTATTCACTGGAACATTTATATTTTAATTTAAATGCTCATATATGCCAGAGGTTTTTGTTTCTTCTAGTATTTCTCTGCTTCCTCCTAAGTACACCACACAGTGATTATATGAGGATATGATTCCTTGACAATGGGAATCATACCACCTCACCTGTGATTTTATTGTATTCATCCAAGTATGTTCTTAAAGACAATCCAATACTGAAGCAGAAAAAATTGTTCTAAAAAGTAATACTTCACTCTCTTTTCCAGTGTTTTCCTCCTACAGTACATAAAAGTATCAGGAACAGAGTGCAAAATTAATACATCATTTACTGTCATTTTTAGATCACATATTATATCATAGTTTCAAACAGTGTTAGTGACTAATCTACAGTGAGATACTGGATAAATTGTGGCTTCAAACACTTTAAGTGTTTTACACAGTTTCTATTAATATTCAGGTGCAGACTTGTGTATTTGTAAAACTTCCAACACAGAGGAAACCTTCTTCATTTCTATTCACTTAATTGTGGTGTACATTATTGTTAGTTGTGTTGCTCAATGTATTCATGTTTTGGCATGTTTATTTTCATGCTTATTTTTATTGGCATGTTTTTTCCAGTACATTATGATTACACCCAAGGTGTGAGGAGTTGCTACGTGTACATAACCCAGCTTTATTCCTTTCATATCCACATTCGCCTCTCTCGTCCCTCCACCTTTAGGTCTTTCTCTTGAGAAATACCTATATTCCCCATTCCTATGCTCTATCTTTCATTTTGCTGTCTGTACAACTATTTTACGGTATTTAGTGAGATGCATTGTTTTAATTTTATGAGAATTTGGTCTGTGCAAGTATGAGCTGTAATAAATGGTATGTTATTTTACTTATTTCTCTTCAATACAGAGATATATTTTAGAGGAAATAAAACTTGTCCCAATAAATAATGGCATTTCCAGTCTCTTTATACCCAGGAGGAGCTGTTCTATTCACTTTTGTTTATAGTTATGCGTAAGAGTTGTTAACAGAAGATGGAATTAGTATGGATTTTTGAATCATAACTTGGATGAATTCTGTCAAAAACATTTTTTAATGTTATCACTGGATATTTTAGCATGATAAATATTTGTTATGCTATGCTCTTTGAGTTTGAACAATCTGTGGAATAATACAAAAGATTGGTCAATACCAATAATAAACTTTATAAGAATTTTTCTCTCTATATGCATTTTTTTACTGTGATATAGAGGAGGCTACTTCCTTTAATATGTGGAATTTATATTATGTCAGTTTTATTTTTTTTAAAGACAGGATCTTACTACGTAATATAGGTTGGCTTTGAACTCAATATAGCATAGACTGAACTGGATCTCATGAGGGTTTTCCTGCCTCCGGCTCTTGAGTCCTAGGATTACAGATGTTCATCACCATGCGCAATTTATGTCAGTATATTAAACATTTTTAAGGTAAGTGAGTTTGTTCACTGATGATTAATTTCATGGCTTTTTCTATATACAAAATTGTTATGTACAAATAATGACAATTCTTCCTGTCCTGCCTGTTGTACTTTTTATTTCATCATTGAAAATATCCAGAGAAGAGCAGGGGAGATGGCTCAGTGGAATAAGCGCTCCCCTGGCAAGCGCCAGGGCTTGAGTTCAATCCCTGGTTCCACCAAAAAAAAAAAAAAAAATATCCAGAAAGCCTTGAATACATTCACCATGAGTGTATATTCTTAATTTTTGTCATTATTGGACATGATTAAATTGTTATGATTTCTGTCTAGTTGTCCCCCGAAAGCCTCATGCAGTCATGGGGCAGAATGTTGGAGGTTATGATTAGTTCATAATCCGATGCTGGCATTATGTGAGCACTGGTGTAATTGTGGGTGTAAGTGATACACCCGCCCTGGGGCAGACACCCTCATGCAGTATAATATAAAGAAGGTAGAGAGGCTTGCTCTCTGCCTCTGCTGCCGCGGCTCCTGCTGCTGCTGCCCCCACTCCTTCCTTTTGGCTCTTGCTGTTTTGCTATTTTCTACCACCATGAACTGCTGCCCTCTGCCATGTGCCACGCTGCCCTCAAGCCAGCCAAGTATGTACTGAAACTGCCACAAACTGAAACCTCCACTGTGAGCTAAGTAAAACTTTCCTTCCTTAATTTCTTTTCTTTTTCTTTTTTTTTGTGGGGGGGGCATGTCTCATTCTCCAGCTGGGGGACTGGTAGTGATCCTCCTGTTTTTGGCCTCCCTTCTTCTGGGATTATAGAGATGCGCCCCCATGCCTGGACTCCATTGCTGCTCATTGGGTTCTGAAGGCAGGATCAGCATGGCATGTGGTGCCAGGGATTGAACCCTCCTTCTTTATTTTTGGATGTTGGTTATTTTGTTCTAGCAATGAGAGAAAAGGAACCAAGACTATACATTATTTATTCAGATTTATGGTTGTCAAATCAAAACACAGATATCATAAAGAATTTTGTTTTATTTTGAAAAATCATGGTATTTTCAATATCAATATAATCTTTCCACATTATAAGCAGTAAAGCATGTATTTGATGATGTAATAAAAAAGAAATATGCTAAGAAATAGAAAAAAAAAATCTCTGTGCCCAATCCATTCAATTTCCTAGCCTGAAGTTTCTGTATGAAAATTATGTGCACTGTCATAATCTAGTTAGTATTTCAATTTTTGAAATACAAGAATCACTGATGCCAATCCTAAGTATACAGTTGAATTCCAATGCATGAGGCAAAGGTGTCATGCTTTCTACTTGTACTGTGAAGAAAATGTTGTTTAAAATATGATGCCACGTAGTTGCATCCCTGTTATGTCACTAAGGAAAGTGACACCAATTTCCCAAACTGCTTAAAATTTAACTTACTCTTCCTGCCACCTGAAGCAGAAGGAATGGACAGAGATGTACTTTTGACATGGTCCGTCTTCTAAAGCCGCACTTCTGTCTTCATAAGCATGCCACCAATCCTTTCCAAAATGACTGCGACACAAACCCTCAGAGGAACAGAAATCAGCTTCCGTTGTGTAGTAGACACCATCTGGGCCCAGTCTTCCTGCCTGTAGGCAGTGGATGGGCCTGGGCCACTGTAAACACCAATAAAGCACGTAGGTGCAGGGCCCTGGCCGCACAGCAATGTAGTACAGTTTTGCTTTTGCATATGGAGGAATTAGTAAATATTCTGACCTGGCGCAAAGGGTAATGGAACCTCCAGTTCCCCTATCCAGCAGCGCACTTCCTCCTCAAAGACAAAAAGTTATTGTACTCATGTAGTTACATATTAGCCCTTTCTTACCATTCTACAAATGATATTCACAGTTACTGGACTAATGTTCACAACACTACTGTGAAAAAGAAATATAGAGATAAAAGAAAATATGTGAATTTATATTGAGGAAATTAAACTAAACTACACATTTCTGTGAACCAGAATCACTTGTAATTTCCTTCACAAATATTAATAGAATTCATTTTTCAAAGAATTATGGCAAGCACTGGGAAAAGAAAGCTTATGTGTCTTCCATGAGCAAATAATAAGTGATTAAAGTAATCTTGGATATTATTTCCAAAGCAACATATTACTCGATACACAACAATCAGTTCTAGAAGAGGAAAAGCTGATTACCTCAGCCTCCAGTATGGGTGTCCTAAGAAGGTGCATTATGGCCTTTTGAAGGATGCCTAAGTGATAATGACATAAATTTTTGATTTGAGTAATCACAGTACTGTAATGTAAATATCCCAAGATGGAATGCTGTGAAGGAGTGTTACGTGTGGCAAGAAGCCTTACATTATTGATAGAAAAGCTACAAGAAAGGAAGTCAGTAGAAAGTGAGAAGGAAGGGTAGGACAGGTGTAGCTACAGAAGATGGTGAATTGGGGAGAGTTAGCATTCTTATCAAATGCTGAGGCAGTTCTATCATGGCCAGAGTTACATTTCAGTCACCTTATATTACAGCAGCACGAAGGAATACTGGCTGTAGGGGTTCAAATTGGGAGCTCATTTAGAGTGGATTAGACTTCTCAAACATAAGATGACACAGAATGGACTGTCCAAATTAAGTAAACTTAGAAGATTGATAACAATCTGTCACCAAGTTGAAGTGATAAGTGTGAAAAATAAAAAAAGTTTGGTAGACTCTATTTAAGATCTGTCACCAGTGAACTTTCTAACATTTGAGAAGGGAACAATTTATGCATCTGGAAATGTATGGAAATTCTGGATTAATAACTGTAGAACCAGTGCGGAGGGGACTTACAAAATAGATGCATGGCAACATTTATTAAATTCAATCCTGTCCCTAAAGCAAATGAAACTTAACAAAGTTATCAAAGACTACCATTTTTAGGAGTTATTAAATTAAGTATCATGTGTTGTGGTTGGAGGAAACCTACTAAATCTTAGTAATGTTGGAAGTGGTGGAATTTCACCTAGGGACAATTCACATTCCCCAGTAGGTAGAACAGATGTTCAAAACCTGCAGTTCTGCCACCCCTCCTATAAACTGATTGTACTTGGAGTAAATAGCAATACAGATCATAGTGGCAAGTAATGAGGGATGCACTGAAGTCATTGTCATGGTTGTAGCAAGCAACGCTATGGTCAGTTGGGTCTTTAACTAGGAGATCCAGCTGGCAGGACTTGCAGGACCCCCACTTGTCCCGGTGCTATGCACTGTTGTGCATTAGGCCAAGCTTGCTCAGGATGATTAACAGCCTTTGAGATCTGCTGAATGTAAGCAGTAAAACATGGAAAGGATTAGAAATTTGAAATGTTGATAGGGAGGGGCTGGGAAAATAGTTCAGTGGAATAAGTGCTTCCCTGGCAAGTGCAAGGGCCCGAGTTCAATCCCCGGTTCTACCAAAAATAAAAAATAAATAAATAAATAAATAAATAAATAAAATGAAAAGAAATGTTGATGGGAAAAATGAAAATGATCACTCAAGATGACCTCCCACAATTTCAGCTTGATTAAACTACAGACAGATCACTCCTTGTACACAAACTTATTAATCGGTATCTGCAAAAATCATAAATCAAAGTAATCCTTTTCTCTTCATACATTATAGGCCTCATACATTTTGTTATAGTAGAAGAAAGATGAATGACACATATTCGTCAATATTTTCATTGTGGTTCTTAAGAATTCAGTTTTCAATTCAATGAGTCTCATTATTGCTTGTTAAAATATATGAGTGAGAATGCCTGCCAGTGAAATTTATATTTATATGATTTTTTAAATGAAACTCAGTATTTCTGTTTAAGATAAATCCACTCAATGATGTCATTTATTAAAACAGGAAATATTTTCCATGTTTAAGTACTTTACTGTGCTCTTATTTTAATATGAAGGACCATCTCAGTCATGATAGAATCCAAAGGAATAAAACACTTAACAATAATTCGAACCAAGCAAATGAAAAATGTATACATTCACATTATAATATATCAATGACATAAATTGACACAAATAGAAATAGATGCCATATTCATAATTTTTTTAAAAATGGTGTTAAGCGGTTTGTAATATTCAATATAGTCTATAGATTACAATTTTTTTTTTTTCGGTACTGGGGATTGAGGTCCAGCCCATTAGCTCAGTTAAGTGCCTAATTAAGAAAAGGCAGCCAGGCTCATTATACTGTGGTTCAATCCCCAGATCTTCATGCCTTACCAGACCTGCCCTTAAGGCATCTTGAGCCAGCCCCCTGCCCCCGCAAACAAAATATATCCTTTGGTATTGAGGATTGAACTCAGGACTTTGTGCTTGCCAGGCAAGCTCTTATTCTACTGAGCTATCTCCCCAGCCCTTACAGATTACAATCTTTACCAAAACCACAAAGGTATTTCTCACAGATGGGGAAAAACAAGTTATACATTCATCTAGAACTATAAAACTGATAGCCAGGCGTGGTGGTACACGTTTATAATCCCAGCACTCAGGAGGCCGAGGCAGGAGGAGTACTTGCGAGTTGGAGGCCAGAATGGGTGACAAAATGAGATTAAGATCAGCCTGAATTATATAAAGAGACCATGAATCAAAGAACAAATGAAAGAAAGAAAGAAAGAAAGAAAGAAAGAAAGAAAGAAAGAAGAAAGAAAGAAGGAAGGAAGGAAGGAAGGTGTTGAGTAGTCAAAGCAAAATAAGAAACCACAACAACACTGAAGGCATCGTCAATTCTGTTTTCAAACTAAATCATGTGTTGCAATCTAAACAGTATGGTGCTCATATTAGACCAGACACCTACATCAAGGGTAGCAGAGGTTACAGGAGTAAGCCCAAGCATACGTGGTCAACTGAGCTTGTAACAAGCTCACCAGCAAAGACAATGAGGAGAGGAGGGTCTGTCCAATAGACAGTGCTAGGATAAGAACATTTCCACACAAACCATTGGAGCCTCGCACCACACATACAGAAACCACTTCAAAATGGATTAATCTCCAATGCAAGCCCCTAAACTTTAAACACTCAAAAAAGAAAAAGGGGGAGACCTCCTTTATCATTGAACTTCAGAATAATTTTTTTTGGATATCATACCAAAAGCTGAAGTAAAAATAAAAAAGTGGGACCATATCAAACTAACGTTTCTGCATGAGAATATAAATAGCCAAATGACAGTCTACAAATGAGGGCAAAACTTTGAAAACCATATATCAAATGAGTAAGTATTCAAAACAGAACAAACCTGTGCAACTTAAGAGAGAAACAAAAGGAACAACAAAGTAATTTAAAACACGGGCCTAGGAACTTCTTGAATAGTTTTCCAAAAGAAACATAGAGATCAACATGGACATGAAAAGATGGTCAACATTACTGCACAGTTCACATGCGAACAGGACCACAGTGAGTTACCGACTTATACCTCTAGGATAGCTATTATAAAAATGATAAGAGTTTACAATTTCTAGAAAGGATGTGTAGAAAAGAAGCTCATAGGCACTCTTGGTAAAATATAAATTAGTGTAGTCTTTGTGGAGAACAATAAAAAAGTGTAAAGAAACTAAAAATAGAACTATCATATAACTCAATGATCTCTCTGTTAAGGGACATGAAATTAGTACATTGTAGAGGATTTACACCCCCACATTTATTTATGTGTTTATATATTTACTTATTATTTTATTTTTGTTTATGTATTTTTTACAGGGTCTCAGTATGCAGCTTGGCCTCATAGTGATCTTCCTGTTTTCAGCCTCCACAGAGCTGGCATGTGCCACCACACCAGGATTTGGTTGCCACCTCAGCTCGCCCTGGGTATGGGGGATCCCTGGTTCCTGGGTACTTACTCTGCTGAGCTATCTCATCAGCGCCACCACATTTATTTAAACAGCAATCATGATATGGAAATAACCTAATGTTCATCAGTGGATGAATTGAAAAGATGGGTGTGGAAGACACACTAAATGAAGTAATCCAGATGGACATAGCAAAAAGTATTGCATGATCTCACTTTGATGTGGAATCAAAACAAAGTGCAAAATAAAGAGAACCAGAGAACAGAATAAGTGCTGAGAAGGAGAGGTATTGGGGAGAAGTCAGTTTGAGAGCACAATGATACAGTAACCTGGGATGAATCTGCAGGGCTGTCAAGTCATAGGACAAGACTGTCTTTACTAATACTGTACGAATGGTATCAGGAGGCAGACAATTTATTACATTTCACCATAATCATCTTGTCAGTATGGACATCAAGTATGTACACAATGTGCAATGTATAAACTCATTATAATGTGTGACTTAAATATATAATAAATTAAATAAAGAAACACTGAAAACGCATATATCAATTAAACTTTATTCTCTCAATATTTCAACTGATTAATTCATATTTTAGAGAATTTAATCAGTTTCTGAACAAATTAACTCATTCTTTTGAACTTGAGCAAGGTGAAGAAAGAAAATAATTGATTTTCTAGCATGGATTTTCTGAGTTTTTCCTGTATTCCCAAGTTCTTGTCTTAAAATCTATTTTTCCTCTGTCTGTGAGCAGCATTAGTGAGAATTAGGAAAAGCGTTCTGTCTGGCTTTCTAGAGTAGTAGCTGCTAGTGTTGTGTTTTCTGAAACTGATTTTATGCAAGAAAACCATTCAAAATGATTATCACTTTGCAGTGTTTCTAAAGGTTGAATTTCTTTATTAAGTCATAAAGAACCAGGTTTATCTTATAAATTTACTTTTTTAGTTGATTAATAATGTTTAAAAGTGACAAAACTTGTCTTCACACTATTTTCTGCATACATTTCTAATATATATAATTAGAATATATAATATATTTATATATTATGAGAGAAAAATAAGAGAGAGAGAGAGGGAGGGAGGGAGTGAGGAAGGGACTCAGTTTACTACAAAAGTCATAAAGGAATCCAAATAGGACAGAAATCTGAAACCATGTGACTTTGGGGATCATTATTAAGTAGAATAATGAGATGTAACTCTCATCCACTTTAAAATAGATTATTGTATCAGGAATGTAACAGTGTTGAACATAGCATTCACAATAACAGAAATATATCATGCCAAAACTTATAAGTCAATAACTTTAAAACTTTGGATTTAAATTTTATTCAAAAAATACTGATTTTTATCAATAAGATGTTATTTGAATCTGTTAATGCAACAAATAATTTGATTAGAATAGAATGTGATATTTAAATATCTTTCCATTTATTTTCCCTTATTCTCTATAGATAATTACTCCCGAAGTCAACACTTTGTAGATGAGTTTTATATGGACCTACTTCATTGAGTAGAGAATTGACAAGGTTATAGAAAAAAAATTGAGGAATATGAGTTATATTTCCTTTCTCCAAGTTCTAGGAAAATTTATTTTTCTAATGTGTGTATGATGTGGCTTTTCTGTTTAAATTACCTAAAAGTTAGTGTCAGCACTTTAATTTGGCAACATTGTTAAAATTAATAAATCATGGCTCTCATGCTGTTAGCCTTTTACTCTTTAGAATGGAAGGACTTACTGTCCTGCTCGCTTTCAGTCACCTTCCTGAAAGCTTTCACTGAGCGTTTGCACCCTAAAAGCCCAGGCCAAGGCAGGCTCATTTGTAAATCTCTCTAGCATGTAATTTGTTTTACATAGTTTGATTAGTGTTTCGGCCAGCCATGATTAATTCACTTGTAAACACATGATGATAGAGAAAAATGGCATATTATTTTACTTTCTCTGCATTAATGTGCCCTTCTACATCTGGTGAAAAAGTTAGTTCTAAATTAGAGGCAACATGGCCTTCAGGCTCTCCCTGAAAGTATGCAGAGGAGAACTGCTTTGTGGGCAGTTTTGATTTTCCTATTTCTTTTCTTCCCTTTTGAGAAGAGCAGTAGTGCATGTCTAAGCGTCTTGGGTAAAAATTATATGTCTGTTTTCTATATGTACTTATGTGTAATGACATGATTTCATATGGCTTTATTATATTAAAGCATATAGAGTATTTTAGTGAACTCCAGCCAATAATGTTGATGTAGGGGACCAAAATTATTTAGTCCACGTAATCTAAGGACATTATGTATGGAAGATATATTGAAGATTGCCCACAATCACACTGCTTGTGAGTGTTCATGTCCTTATATAATTCTTATCACTTCAGTATGAGCATCTCATACAACCAAAGTGATATGCTGTCATTTCTGTAATTAGTTTAACAGCGACGTTGACTTTGTAGACTTTACTTCCTTCTTGGCATGGAAGTTTTGATGAAGACAACTGCAGCATGGGGAGACAGTCATGGCAAGAGATGAAGGAAAATCTTTAGCTGTCAGTCAGATCTGAGCTGAAGCCATGTGTCCAGCTGCTCTGCGGTTTAATTCTCTCACAAGAACTCAATTTCAGCCTCGACCATTAAGTAGATGAAAAAAGGGTTATTCACTATTTAAGCTTTAAGATGACCAAAGTAGGCTTCTTGGTCTCACAAACTTAAATAGTACATGTATTCTATTATATGACAAATGCAAAATATTAAATAAGAGAAATATATCAGTTAGATAGTATAAAATAGATAAGTAGTTTTTTTTTTCCTCAAAAGGGAGAGGAACAAAGAGACAGAAGGGAAGTGGGGGGAAGAAGTAGTGAAAGAATGAATTATGTGTTATGTATATGCACCGGTTTCCCTGAGAGAAATATATTCATTAGGTCATGCAAACTACTAAGACATAAACATTGAAAATAAAGAATGCTGCTTTAGCTTACAACCTGAGGTTCATTCTTTTTAAAGTTAAATGTAGTTTAAAAATTCAAATCAAAATGATGTGTAGTGTAACTATTATAAAACATAAGAAAAGGCATGACAATGAAAATGATCTATAGAATTCATGTAGTATTTCAAAACTGAAAATGCCACCCTGGAGAATTTGGAAAGATGTAGACTTTTGGGTAGTAAGTTTCTAGGGGATCTGGGAGCAAGTCCTCGATTTTTCATTCATTTGTTATCAAAATATTAGGTTAATATCAATATTGCCTGGTTATAGTAGAAGTATTGTCCTCCTGCTCAATAAACCTGCTTCCTGGTCCAAATCCTTATTTTACATCCATAGTTTGCAATTTCTATTAAGTAGTACAGCATTAATGCCCTTGAAATTGGAGTGTACCATCATTTAAGCAATGCTACTGACAATATTCCACAGTAGTATTAAATAAAGTATATTATTCTGTTTGACATTAAATAAAAATTCAATTTCATCATTTGCATTTAAGAAAAAAAGGCAAGTATTCCTTTTATTTATTTTTTTCCATAATTTTATTGAGAAACAAATAGCAATGAGACAATTTCAAATCAAATTG
>NDGM011176023.1:0-53851 GCA_002564305.1 Octomys mimax | reverse complement strand
GCACACTCTACATCATCGATCACTTTCCTCTGTGACCCCATAATCTCCTTGATCAAAAAATTTGGGACACAATTGAGTTACAGGATGTCACAGTACAGGTTCTCCTATTTCCTGAGTCCTTACTGACCTAGGGCCAAAATGTTGGCTGTCCTTCTAGCCCTTCTTTTTCTATAATTTTTGGTCTGAAAACTTAAGCTGTTAACCCTCCAGAAGAGAAGCTTAATGATATTATTACCCTACAACATAGGCAGTTGTGCTTAACCTCACTATCTGTCTAATTATCAAACATCTCAGACATAACATGGAACAGGTATTTTCCATCAAGTATTGATATGTTAAACTTTGAGTCTCTCCAGAATATGAAGAAAAAAGATTAAAAAGATAAAAAAATTATATACCAATTATAGCCATACTGTCTCTCAAGTAAATGTTTGTTTAAAAACAAGGGTAATAAATGAAAACATAAGACAAAATAAAAAGTCACAGGACTGTCCTGCTACAAGGCTGTATATTGTTAGATTTCTAAATTTCTATGTAAAAATGTGTAAATGTTTATTCTTATTTTTCAAAAATATTTTCCACATTTTAAATAAGCTTTTGCTTCTCCCTGCACCAGCCTTGACTCCCCCCTCTCTGTAAGAGCTCCACTTCTCCATCACTTGCTGGACCCACAGAGAGGTGGAGGGTCCCTGGGAGAGCCCCTGCTAGAAGTGGCGTGAAGATCATTAGGAGCTTATGGTGCTGCCTGGCTCATGAGCTGAATTCTTTCCATGATGCTGGTCACAAACTGAACTGGACAAGAAGTGACTCAAACTTCCCCATAAGGTCGACATTGAACCTACCCACTGAATTTGATCTGGTTCTCATCCAAGACCATTTGTAACTAGAAACATGGGAAGAATCAAGTTTGTGAATGGAGGTACCACTGTATATTTGTAATTGAAGAAACCCTCACATTAGCTAGGTAAATAATCAGGCCTCAAGCTAAAATAGTAATGCATGAGTAGAAGGCATTTGCTGTGTAGAATTAAGATGTGCAGCTCCGTGGCTTGCTCAGTCATTCCTTCCTCGCCTTGGGTTGGAGGTGCAGGCCGACTGCATTTGCCTATAGCACTGTGTGGTGCTGGGGATCCTGTCTCCAGAATCTCTCTGAAGTAGCTTTGTACATTTTGGCCAAAAGAGTCCAAAAGGCAAGTGACATTTTTATTTGTTATTCTTGGGAAAGAACATATCGAACCCAAGTTATTCAATCTACTTGAGAAATACTTCATAATTTCTATTTTCCCACCACTGCATCGATATCTTGATAATGTTGAGGTTTTTCAAAATTTCCCATTGTCTCTGTGAGCAGAAAATACCAGCTTCTCATAAATAACCACAATGAAGCAACAGACTTCTTGGCTCAAATTCACTTTTCAGCCTGACATGTCAGAAGGAGCCTGAAGCCAAAATCTCTCCCCAAACAGAAGTGTGGCCCTGGGAGACCCAGCAACACAAATGATGCAGAAACCCTTCTGGTGAGAACCCCTGCACTACCATTAGAAAGAGGAATTGCTTCAGGAGGGATGAGCAGCTGGTGGTAAAGTCAGCTGGGCACCTTGGCTGGCCAGCCCGGGTGGGGCGTCCTACGCTGGTCACAAGTTTGGGTGCTCAAGTGAGAATGGAGAGGGTGAAGGAACTCGTGGGACTTCGTGGAAACACCCAGCATGCTCCCCTGCACTGGGGTGGTGCAGCACAATTCCCTGTGGGCTTCCCTTCTCCCCTCTCATGTGCTTTCCCTTCTTCAATGCCGTCTCCTGCCCTACTGCTTGCTCTGCCCTTGTGTCTACTTCTCCCACCACTCCACTTAAGGAAGACCTTTGAGGGGTTGGTTTTTGATGTGGATGCTCCCAGTGTGTCCGCCTTCCCACAGACAATAGACAATTCCTGAAGATAGGGCAGAATAGTCTACTAATAGTGGCCTACAGTAAAAATTATTTTTGCTAGTGGGTCGTACCCAAAGCCAGCTCTTTCCAACTGCTCACCTGATTACTACATATATTTTGTGTAGAACTGACCAGGTTCAGGGCAGGGCAGCAGGTGATTGCATCTGGCAACCTTAACGGGGTGTGATAGTGGAATGGGGGCATCCCCCAGCACAGGAAGCAGCATTTGGAAATGATTGCTACAGTGTCTGCCAAGTGTCTTCCATACAGTGTTGTACGATGAATCAAATGAGGTAACAGATGTGAAAGAACTGTGTAAGAGACGCAGAAATGAACATCTGTAGGGCGGCACCAAGAGGGGCACAGCGTGGCTGTCCCAAACAGAGCAGAGCGAAGGTCCGCACACAAAAGCGATCTGCCCATGAGGCTGGTGAGCCCTCCAAGCAAATGATACTCTACTAGGCCTTTGCTGAATGTTGAATATCATGCGAGGCTACAATAAAGAGGGGTCACCATCCCTTGGCATCTTGTGCTAGGCCTCCACAGAGTCCCTCTTACTGTGCTAGTATTTCTCCTTTGGGAGCCTGGAGATAAAAACAACGCTAGGCTTCCTTTGCAGGGGCAGGAAAGCGAATGGGGTGCTCAGCAGCTTAGGGGAGGCCCTTGAGGTACCCTTGTGGAACCCTCGTGGAAACAAGAAGAAGCTCTGCTTTCTGTCATTGTGGCATATTCCTGCAAAGTTGAAGTCATGTCAGTTTCAGATTTTCTATTTAACTTAGCAATTGTTTTATATACACAAACTTATAAGTTATGAAGCATAAGAAAAAAAATAGATACTCATGAAACTTCCATCCACGTAAAGGCAGAGGACATTAGGACTCTCCACACGATCCCAGCTGCTCTTCCTCATGTGGGCGCCCTTTCCTTCCCCCATTAGAGGGCAAATAATCTCTCATACCTTTGATTTTACAATATTTCTCATTCCTATTTTTTATTATGGTTTTACTACATACTATGTAACCATACCAAGTTTTGCTTATTTTTTGAGCTCTTATTTTTTCCTTCTAGGGGAACCTCTCCTTTTAATGAGTAACTCTTCTGACAGCTAGTGATTGCCTACCGTTTTCCCCCTCTGCTAAGCATAGTATTAGGCAGGAAACAGATACGAATGTTCTTATATATGTACATCTCTGTGAGTTGCTGTGTTCATGGTTTGTTTTACTCCTTATAAGTCGGATTCATTCGTTCTCATTCCGCAGCACTCCACTCTGTGCACTGCAGTGCCAGGCTGCAGGCATCTAGGCTCTTTCTGATGGAGCAGGTTTCGTTTGAAATTAATTAAAAGACATGTTTCCACCACAGGATTTGGTTAGTCCTCTTATGCAATGTGTGTTGCTATCACAAAACCCTAAACTAAGCTGTCTATAAACAACAGAAATGAGCTTAGCAGCTGAGATCAGAGTGCCAGCATGGCCAGGTCACGGGGAGGGCCCCAGGAGGGCTTGCAGATTGCTGTCTTCCTGTCTTATTCTCATACATCACAAAGAAAGCAAGAGCTATCTCTGGGCCCTGTGTCTTATGGGCACCCATCTCACGCATGAGGACTCCACCCTCCATGACCTAATCACCTGATTAAGGATTCACTGCCAAACACTATCTTATTGAGGATCAATATTTCGCATGTTAGTCAGCTTTCTGTTGCTGTGATAACATGCCTGAGAATAACAACTTAAAGCTGGACAGGTTTATTTTCACTTACTACAGAGCTTTCAGTCTCCAGGCAGCTGGCTCCAAGGCAGAGGTGCTATGGCGACAGGCAGGGCAGAGGACAGCTGCTGTCTCTGGGCAGCCACAAGGCATAGGATTCCCCCCCCCTTAAAATTCCAACCCCTTCCAATAATGCCACCCACTGGGGCCTCAACACATGAGGCTCTGGGGGACACTGGAGAGCCAGAGAGTGTGGGAATGAGGGGTGCACACACTCAGTCTATGACAGTGGTGTTTATTCAGAGGGGGTAAAGCTAAGGTACAGCTGAGTGGGAGTAGGTGGTTGAATAGAATAAATTATAAAAGAAACTTACTTTTGGAGCAAACCAGGCACTTGTCACTTGTCCTCACCCTTCTAACAGTGTGAACTCTACTAAGGGCAGATAATTTCACTATTCTTAGAAGCATGTTTGAAGAGGGAGGGAAGCAGGGAGGGAGGGAGACACAGAAAAGAGAGAGAGAGAGAGAGAGAGAGAGAGAGAGAGAATATTAAGTTGAATGAATTTGAGGTTTCCTTCTAGGGGAACCTCTCCTTTTAATGAGTTACTCTTCTGGCAACTAGTGATTGCCTACCATTTTCCCCCTCTGCTAAGCATAGTATTAGGCAGGAAACAGATACAAACTTTGCCATCATAAGACTTTCAACCTGTGAGAAGTGTTAGAGAATAAAGGGTTAGGTCACAAGTTGTTCTTGCGGTGTTGTTGCTTTGGTCCATTTCTGGTGTTTTGTGGCTTCAGTTGCAAACTATGGCAGTGGTAGAATACACAGAGTTAAGACAGAGCTCTGGATGAGTCTCCTTGTCATAGGATGACCAGAAAAGGCCTCTGGAGAGCAGGCGAACTGGAGAGAAACTGGCTTTACGCCACCAGGAGGAAGAGAACTGCAGACTAAGTGGACTGCGTGGGCAAAACCCCACGGACAAGAACTTCCTACATGCAGGAGCCCGGCAGGGCTGCTCTCGGGGCTCAGCTATGAGCTGGACACACAGGGACAGCCTGTGGGGGCTGTGGCCAGGAGCCTTTATCCTGTGTACAGAGGGAAGGATAGGGGTAAAGGGTCTGCAAGCAGAGGGTGGCACTGTCAGATACCAGTTTTCTTAGATGACTGCCCGACCCATGTGAAGCAAGGGGGGAGGAGGAGGAGGGAAAGAGTGGGAAGAGGGACCTCGGGCCTGGTGGTGGGGGATAGGACCGGGACCAGAGCACCCCCTTAGAGACGGGAGGCCAGAACACAGCCAGGTCCAGGAGGGCTTGAGGTGAAGCAAAGGCGCAGCGCTGGCATTGCCTGGTCTGTTTCTAACGGGCAGTGGAATCGGCATGAGATAAATAGGGGAATAATCAGACCCCAGCTCACTTCGCGGGAGGGGAGAGAGTCGAGGCAACCGGGCTGCCTCACGAGGAAAGCCGCGGCCCTCTCGTAGCAAGCGCTACAAATCCTTTCGCGCGCCTCCTCTTCTACTCCTCTCCCTCCTCCTTTCCATTTTCAGTTTTATCTTAACATTACCTATGAAACTTTGCTCCGTTTGAAGATGTCATTTGTGTCCCGCATAGACAGTCCAGGAGCCTTGCCGTGGAGAGAGGCCGTCTGCGCCCTGCCCTGTCCTGCACGCTCCTGCAGGCCACGCTCCCTGGTGCTCTCGCATCCTTCCTGCCCAGAGGAGGCGCCTGGATTGTTCCGTCAGATCCCAACCTGGGCATGCGCTTCTCTCTCCCTCACACTATACTGCTGGTTTAAAGTACCATAAAACATGACCGAATGGGGAATATCGGTGGCTGTTTAGTATGCTTTAAAATTCTTTAATTTGCTGTACCACAATAACTTGCACTTTAATAAAAGCAATCTCTTGTCTTAATAGCCACACAATAAAGAGTTATTTATATGAGTCAGTGTGCAGGCCCGCGCCTTCCAGGTGTGCCCCAGATTTCAAGCGCTGTGAGCTGCGCCTCCGCAGCCCGACGGCCGAGCTCAGCCGCGGGCTCCGGCCCGCGTGCGCGCTGATTTATTTCGGTATTACGTTTAATTGTTTCCTTCTTGTCGAAGCCTTAGCATGCGATGCTTGTAAATCTGACCCAAATCCTCCATATGGCACTCCGGTTTTCCATTCTCAAATGCACTCGCCCTGGAATAATGACTGTGGTATAACTCAATTTGAGTTCTGCTGCTGGGGACTTTATTACATAATGCTTTCTAATTGACCCTCATAGTTTAATAAGACAGAACATTTCACCAGAACATTGACAAAAGTTATTAATTTTCACTTCAGCAGAGACCCATGTCCCAATTAAATCCCCTGATAATGCCTGACTGACTGACCTCATTATGGCTAATGCTTATTAGTCCTGTGGAGAGGACAGCATCACACACTGTTAAAATGCCTAAATGAGCACACACGACCATCCGACGCGATTACAATTTACATACATGACAAATTTTACCCTCCTAAGCTGTGTCTGGTGTGGTGAGTGTGGCACGCTGCTGTCACACCGCGAGATCAGCCATTGAGGATTTGGAAGGTGTTGTAAAAATGCCTTCAGAGTGTGCTAAGCATCTGCCTTTCTAGGAAAGATTTCAAGTGTGTGGGCGCGTTTCAGGGAAGAGACTGACTTATGCCCGTTTCTGCTTCAACAGGGAACAACTAGTACTTATTCATTTGGTGGAATTTTGTTTGTGGCCCCTCCCCCAGCCAACTTAGAACTAAAAGAGAAAAAGAGAACTCAAGAGCGGCTCTAGCGGCCAGCAATGGTCCCAGCCTTCAGGGCCACACGGTTTCGTCTTCCTCGAGGCTGTTTTTCCACATCTGCACTCAGCTGAGCATTTTGCAGGAGATAGTGGGCAGGAGCTTGTGGAGGTGCCAGAGCTGCTTTTGTCTGTGCATCAGGTGCCACCCCGGCTCTCCAGTGATGGAACCACCCACTTAAGCTAGACGCACCCCACAATGAAGACAGTTGAGGGAAAAATGTCAGTGTGCACCTGTGGCCAGACCTGAAAGCTTGGAATGCCAAGAAAACGAGAGCAGGGAGACTTCAGTGCTGGAGATGTCCCATTGTTCTCCTGCATCTTTTCCTGGTCTATACAGCGAGGTTTATCTTGGAGGCAATCTGAGCATGGCTCAGTGTCTGCGTTTTCCTGGACATTGTAGTCATTCCCTCTGGGTTGTGTGATTTGACGCAGGACAACAATCTAACAGCAGAGATCAAGCTTCTCCAATTCGTGGCACTGTGACAAGTAACGTGTATTGACAGAGCAAAGTGCTTTCTGGAAATATGAGTGGTTGATCGGGTGCTGGACTCTTGCTCGGCTAGAGATAGCTGAAATCACAGGCTTCAGCTGCCCACGAAGATAAAGCCAAAATTTAGATAATGACAACCAGCTGGAGGCTGCAATTCGCTGACATCTCTCCCTCCTCCTCCTTCCTCTTCCTCTCTCTCCTCTCCTATATTATAGAAAGCAGGAATTTTGTGGGAAAACATAGTAATAATAGCAATAAAAAGAAATTAAACTAAGCCTCCCTAGAGAGTATTTTAAAGTACTTCAATTTGCTCCATCACACATTCTCAAATGTTTGTTGAGTTCTTCCCTTGTGTTAGGTAGTCTGCTTGGTGTTTGAAAGCCAAGCACTATGGTGTCCCATCCCCAGACCAGACTGTGGACTTTCTGGGCTAACAGGCTTGTGTAAGAACCAAAGACAAACACCTCTGAACTGTAAGCTCACAGATTGAGTCTATCTGTTACAAAGGCATATGCAACCTCAAAGAAGGGGGTGTGACCAAAATTGCTGTTGGGGACAGTTGGGAGGATAGGAGTTCCAAAGGTCCCAGAAAGGATTCCTACAGTCCCAAGTGATAAGTAAGAGATAGTTCACTGAAGAGGAGGACTTGGGTTCTGGGCAGAGAAACATCATTCTCTTGTCCCTGCCTCCGTTTGATAGGGGCTTTAGCCCTTTTAGGGGCTGAGTGCCCTTGAGGCTGCGTGGGTGCTCTTGATTCTAGAGAGTGACTCCTGGTGGTTACTTCTGGAATGGCAGCCTTTTCAATAAGATTCGGTGGGGTTTTAGCGCCCATGATTGAGGGAACTGGATACTGAGGGACAGTGAACTTGTTCACCCGAAAGAGTTTTGAAGAACACGTCTGTGAGAGAAAAAAATTATTGAAGATAAGTGTGAGCTCAGGGAAAGGGGGTGCTATGGTTTGGATCTGAAAGACTCCAAGGACTTACGGATTCAGAGGTGGGGCCTCTGGAAGGTGAGCAGATCAGCAGTGGGTTAACCAGTCCATGGGTCTCTAATTTGATGGCATCAGTGGAAAATGATGGAACCAGGAGGCTGGAGCCAAACTGAAGAAAGTAGAGTCACCTTCCTGGATGCCCTGAGGTGAGAAACTTCATCTACCTCACACTCCCACAATGCTATTCCTCTGTCCTGCACCCAGGACCAGTGAAGCCAGGTGAGCCTAGATCAATGCCTTGAAAATGAGTGAAAATAAAGCTTTCCTTCTTTAAGTCAATTAATTCAGGAATCCTGTCATGGTGATAGACAGGGAGCTCTGTTTTGACAAGGTGGGAAGGCCCAGAAAAGATACTGCTGAGGCAGCAGCTGCTAAGCTATGTGTGTGGTTTTAGGGCTCAGACATGGTTGTAGTTTTTTCCTCTTGCTGTTGAGCTACAGCTATGCGAGCCAACTGTGGCTAACTTTTTCCTACTCCATGTTCAGTTGCAGCATGCGGGGTGTGGTAGGAGTATTTATACCACAGCAATTGGCAGACTTTATGACCCAGGGCTTCTCACCCTGGCCACCCCATCTCCAGGGAGCTGGATGTTAGACACGGATCAGCAGACCACTAATAGGACCGAGAATTACTGGCTATATGAGAAACACACACTGATCTTATCAGAAACCTAGCAAATATTCCTAACTATAATGCAAAATTCTAGTAAAAGTCAGTAAACACACTGTCTAAGTTATTTTTCTCATTGCTGACACAAAATGCCCAACACTCAAGATTAAAAGAGAAAAGGTTCATTTGTCTCACAGTTTATCGAGGTTTTAGTGCATAACTGGTTGGCTCCAAGGAGGGTGGCACATGGCAGAGGGGCAGCCTTTTATGATGGTGGCTGTGAAAAGCAGCAAGAGAGAGACAAGACTCTCTCTGCTCCTCCCATTGTATGCAGGCTATGTGCCCTAAGGTACGTGTACCACCCGCATACCTAATATTGGATCATGAATTAATCACAAACTCAAAATTCAGCTATTTCTGAAAAAAAAAAAAGCTTGTCCCCCATAATTGTATGATGTTTTTTGGAAGACATCTAGACACAAATCATAACATTCCACCCCTGGACCCCCAAAGACTCATGCACATCCTTTATGCAAAAGGCATTTAGCTCATCTCCAAGAGTTGCCCAAATTCTAACAGATTCAGCATTGCTGAAAAGTCCAAGGCCCAAGTCTCCTCTGAGATCCAAGACAGACTCTTTGCTGTGAACCCCTGTACAAATGAAAAGGGAATGAAACACTTCCAGCATTCAATGGCACAAGACAGACATTTTTATTCCGAAAGTTACAGATAGGGGGATACAAAGGAGTAGGACCAATGCAACTTCAAATCCCAGCAGGGCAAGCATCATGTTCTGTAGTCCCATGTGTGCCACCTGAGGCAATCTGTGGCAAGACATGAATTCCAACAGGCTCGGGTAGCTCTGCCCCTACGGGACTTCCACTCCTTGTAATTGCCATGGCTTTTCTCTTGGGCCGGCTCTGCTCCCTCCTTAAATTTTTTTTCAGATTACCCATGTTTCTGGTTTCTCCAAACTTCTGGGATCTCTACAGCTCTTTTGACTTCACACTCATAGCTTCAGACACTGCCCTCTCAGGGGCACACTCCCAGGCCTTTCAGGCCGTTTGAAATCTGAGTGGAAGCTTCCTGACTGCACAGCTCCTCCATCTGCACGTACCTGCAACAAGCATCATGTGGATGATTCCAACGTCTACTGCCAGCTGGAGCAGTGGCCGGGCTTCCCTCTGTCTTGGCTGTAGGTGTCAAGTGCCTGGATTGGCTGAACACTTTGAATCCATTTCTGAGGAAAAATTTCTCTGGGCCACTGCTATTCTGGATCATGATACTCTTGGGCTTTCTTCTCAAAGCGAAGTCTTTCACTTTTGCAATTTTGAGGTTGTAAAGGGTGGAGACCTGCTGCTTCCTGTGATGCCCTCAGGCCATCTTTTCTATGCTATTCCTTGTCAGCCATCAAGATCTCCTCTGGTCTATCTGCAGCCTACAGCTTTACTGGATCTTCCTTTCTGGACAAACACATTTTAGATCATTCTTCTGGGACCTTCACTCTTGATTCTCAACATAAATCTGGCTAAAAGTCAGACAATATGCATGCCAACAGTATCCATGCCAACAGTATCCATGCCAACAGTAGCCATGCCAATAGTAACCACACCAATAGTAGCCATGCCACAGCCTCAACATAAGACTGCCTTAAAATTTCTTTTGCCAGATTAATTAGCCTGTTGCCTTAATCTTGCTATCAGGCAATGTCTCTGGACACAAGCAAAATGCAGGCAAACTTTGTGTGTGTGTGTGTGTGTGTGCGTGCGTGCGTGCGCGTGTTTAGTACAGGGCCTACAGGGTCTCACCACACAGATCGGACTCACAATGATTCTCCTGTTTTCAGCCTACCAAGTGCTAGGATTATAGGCATGCATCACCACACCCAGTCTTAATCACCAGCTCAGTGTGAGGGCAGGGCTCACATGGCACGCCAGGGATCGAACCACAGCCACTGTGCTCTGCTTAGGCAGATGCTTTAGTCCACTGACCTAGCTGGCTGGCCCGAGCTGCAGGCCAACTTTCTGCCAAGGTGTAGCATACATCATCTGCTGTCTGACAGCCAATGCAGTCCTTCTTCCAGCAGAAACCTCCTGAGCCTGGTCCTCAGAGGGGGATTCTATCAGCCTTCTGCTTCTCTGAGCTCTAGTCAAATGTCCCACATCGAACAGCCCAAGGCGTTCCAGCTCTACATTTTCAGCCAGCAAATCCAAGCTTCCCACAAACCATTCCCAAAGGCTCCTGCACCCCATCGTCAGTAGAGCTCAGGCAAGGACCCCACTTCTCTGGTACCAAGTTCTGTCTTAGTTACTTTTGTTGTTGCTGGGTCAAAGTACCTATCATCCAAGATTAAAGGAGGAAAGATTTATTTATCTCACAGTTTGTAGAAGCTTTAGTCCATAATTGGCTGCCTCCACGGTGGGGTGGCACACGGAAGAGGGTACCTGCCCATGATGGTAGAGGATACCAAAGTGAATAAGGGCAAAAAGTGTGAAAGAAGACTCTGTTTGCCCCTTTCATCTTACCCAGATAGCTGGGATTAAGATGGTGCCCCGCCAACCAGTGCCTGGCCCAGCAGTCGCCCACCCTGAACTGCAGCACCCTTAACCCCAGCAGTGCGCACTCCAGACTCAGCTGTCTCACGCCCCTTAAGAAAAGTCTAAAACTGCGTGAGGCTTGAGGCGACGTCTAGACACAAACAATAATACATACAAAGCCTAGGTCTGGGACCTCACCTTCAACAAATAGCACTCTTAGGACCCCCCCCCCTTTTTATGTATTTGGTACAGGGTCTCACTATGCAGCTTGGGCTCACAGTGCTCCTCTTGTTTTCAGCCTCCCCAGTGGTAGGATCATGGCATGCACCACCACGCCTGATCGCTGTGGCTGGCTCAGTGTGCCTGGGGGCAGGGCCTGCGTGGCATGTGGCAACAGGGCTGAGCTATCTCACTGGGCTTTCTAGGACCCTTGTGAAGAGAGTTTTCTAAATCTGTAGATAAGGTCCTGAGTCAGCTCCCTGAAGCAACTGCATGGCTGAGTGGTAGAAGGAGGGGCGAGGGCAGGGGGAGTGTGGGTGTGAGTGGAGAGACTAGGTGGCCGGGCTGCTGTTCCTGAAGGTGAGCACTCTGCCCAAGGCCCTTCATTGCAGGGAATATGTGTGAAATAGTAAGGACAATCCCGGGTCTCCTAGAAAGAGCAAGACGTGGAAGCGTGCTCTAGAAGGATCCGTGCAGTTTTCATCTCAGAGCCTCCACCCTCAGAACCGTGAGCCGCCTGCACAAATGTAGTGGGGCCCACATAGCCCACAGGGCTCAAGGCCCAGGCCAGGGCATGGCATACTTTGCATATACAGTACTGTACCGGTTCCCCTTTGCTTTTGCTTTCTTCTTTTCTTAACTGGAGGTTGAACACAGGGCTTTTGCACTGAGCTACTGCTCTAGCCCTTTTTACTTCTTTGATTTTTTAAAATAAGTTTTGATCAGGGTCTTGCTAAGCTACTCAGACAGAATTTGAACTTGCAGTCTCCTGCCTTGTAGCCTCCTAAGTTCTGGAATCTTTGTCTCCTTTCAAATAGAGCCTAAGTTTTATTCACAGAGACAATGCACCCTGCTGAGTCTACATTCCTACTACCCCTGCACACCGCATTGAAATTCTTCCCCTTTACTTCAAAAGCATGTATGTTTCCATGAGTATTTTTAGTTGTACTATTGTGGCTGCCTTGATGTCCTGAATTTATTAAAACCATCTACCTTTCGTGGTCACTTTGACTCCGGGTAAGAGCCAGAAGCTGCACCATGCCAGTGCTGGTCAATAAAGGACACATCGTAATTTTTTTACCAGCCTGCCTGTCGGCTACATGGCACTTAGGAGCAGCAGGCTGTATTTTTTATCATACCTTGTGAAGACATTCATGAGAGAGGACTTCCAGAACTGTATTGGAAATGATGAGAGTGATGGGATAAGTGTGTTCCAAGAAGGGGGGAGAATTCAGAAGGGGATTACTGGCAGTGTGTTCCTCACTGTAATAAATTTTAAAATTTAAATGCTCACCATATATATTTTGATCTTAACTTGCTGCCACATGTCAAAGATGGCTGACTGGAAGGATAGAAGGAAAGTGGGATTCCAGGAGGCAACGTGGGGCTGGATCTTCCATATCTGAATTTCTTACTGTGTATGAAAAGCATCAAACTTTCACTAAGCTGTGGCAAATTCAACCTTGTGCCATGTCAGCTAAACCTGCTTTACATACTTTATATACTCAAAGATCTGGAAGGCAGACCCTGGTGACATGAGTCATGGCAGCAGCGGTGGTATGAAGGGGTGAGGAACATCTCTAGGCTAGAGGTGGTCGTAGCATCTTTTAGGACAAGAAAAACATGCAAAACAGTTTTGCTCCTGAGAAAAGAAATACAGGAAAGTTTGGGTTTTAGAAATGGGTGGAGTATCATGAGACCACAGGGCTCAGTTTGCAGTGCCCCTCACACGAGTAAAGACGGGGCATCTCATGGGTCCCTAGAAAGGCAGGCCAGCTTCCAGGTGACAGATGACAGAATTCCAAAGAAGAGATAGCAGTTACCAGGAAAGAGCTGGTGGCTGAGTTCACAGAATCGACAGGGAGCACTTATAAACAGGAGGTAGAAGAGAAGAGGTGGCTGGGGCAAATTCCTTGGCCCAGCACCAGGCAGCTAGAGGGCAGCATGGGGGAGCAGGAGGGACTGGAAAAGGAAACCGTGAAACACTGGGTGAGCAGGGAGAGAATTCTGGAGATTGGGCTCTGGGGCAGAGAGTGGAGACAGTGTTGAGAATGAAGGAGCAGACAAGAGAACCAAATGGATGGAGTTGTCAAGGAGGATGAGGGATGAAAATTAGCCCATGGATTTGGCAATTAGGATGTCAGTTTTTCTACTCAAACTGCTCCCACTGAGGTCACTAATGAAGCCAGAGAAATAGAATGATTTGCCCAAAGTGGCATCATTAGAAAGGAGTCTAGTGCTAGAGTTAGAGGCTCCCAACTCTTTGCTAAGTGCTTTTTCTCTCTTATTACACATGCTTATAGGCTTCCCTACCTCACAAAAGCAAGTTCACATTTTTGAACAGCTTTGGGGATTATCGATGGTCAGATACAAACAACTTCTAGCTATCTTCACTGATAAATTGAATTAAATATGTGTTGTCTTGTCCCCAGATTAAAGAATTGCCTTATCAAATATTTTGATTGCTGAATTCTTCTAATGAAGAAAGGAGCGGGCCACAGAGAGGTCAAGGTAGACCCTGAACACTGCCCTACTGACTGTGTGCTTGGCCCTGGCATGAGGCTGTCTTCATTTCTCGTACCACAGAAAGAAGCTGAAGGCCCAGTGTGAGTCAGCGCCCAGCACAGAAGTGCCGGTTCTTTCATCTCAGTCAAGAGGGGCACTTCCAGGGAACACCCACCCATCCCAAGTGGCTTTGTGCCTGGTCAGAATTCCACATCCATCACGGTAGACACTGTCTGGGCTCCTGGAAGCAGCAGCAGTTAATATTTTGTCCAGAAGTTCTGACTCCCTGTCAGGACCAAGCAACAGAAAGGCCACAGAATCTATAAAAAGCCAATGCTGTAGCCACAAGAAGTGGGGTTCAGACAGCAGCACAAGAGTCTTGTTTGAGATTCTTGGGCTCAGTCTGCGTCTCTTTTTCCCCCTGAAAGCAGAGGTTAGAATGATCACAAAGTGAGGGACAAAGGAACCAAAATCCAGGGGGATTTAGTTCATGGGCTCCCTGCGATCTCACCAGTAGTGAGGATGGCACGCTCGAGGTGCCAGCAGAACCGTGTCTTGGGAAAACCTCTGTGTATAAGAACAAAAGGTAAAGTAAGTAAACACCCGGGACCGCGCCTCTCCCCCAGCCGCCCCTTCCTCAGAGGGGGAGACAGCAGCTTGGATACAGCTTTGGCAGTTGGCAGACAAGCCTGGTGGGCCGGTGCTGGAGCACAGTGACCCATGAAGGAAAAGCTGGCTAGGTGGAGTAAGAGGGTTGGCTTTGTTTTTATTAGTTCTCCTGAACAAATGAGCTCTGCTGCCCTGCCTCACATCTAAAAGCTGCTGTGCATCCACAGACATTTTTTCTGCAATGGACAAGTAGCAAGGGCGCCCGGCAGATTTGAGGAAGGAGCTGCTGTTTGCTCTTTCTGAGAAGAGGGGACATAAAAGAGATGCAGCCAAAACAAACAGATGGCTGCGCCAGGCGGGGCACTGTCAGGAGCAGACGCACAGGTAGCGCCGACCCCAGGCAATGGCAGCAAGTCATTAAGAAGAGCCAAAATTCAGCAAAGCATTCTAGAACCCTAGGAAACAGCCTGTGTCCTGTCCCAGCGGGCATCATCTTGGAATTGTCACTGATCCAAGAGTCGTGAAGTTTGCGCAGAGCAGGAGAACCCAGCATGCAAACAATGCAGATATCAGGAGGACTGAGAAAATATAGAAGCAAAAAGAAAGGTGTAGGCTTCAAAGTCAGCATAAACCCAGAGTCCCCTGGGTGGTGGAAAGATTGAGCGGTAGATGGGGTGATGCGCTGGCTGGCAGGCGCTGCCAGGACCAAGCTGGGGCCACTGAGGCAGCTGGTATTTCCGCACACACTGGGTATCAGGGATCTCCCCTTGAGGCGCTTTTGGTCTGGGGAGGGAGTGTTTACATAGATGAAGTACACTATGATACAGCCATTATGAATAGGGTTGTTATGGCTGATTCATGTGTCAACTTGAGAAGTTTGGAAGTGTAAGTGACTCAGCAGGGGCCCAGGGTCCTCACTTTGTAAACATCCTCATTCCGTGGGCTGAGGAGGGCTCAGAGATGGTGTGAGTACTACACCGCTCTAGGGCAGGTAGCCTAGAGGTAGCTTTCCATGTAAGGCAGGAAATGAGCTTGTTCCCCACTTTTATTCTTGCTTCTTTTGCTATCTTTTTCCACCTTGACCTATTGCCATTCACCACGCCACCCAGCCTTGGAGCCAACTGATTATGGACTGAAACCTCCACAAATTGTGAGCTAAATAAACTTTTCTTGCTTTAATACTCCTGTCCAGGCAGTGATAGAACAGTAACTGAGACAGAGTCACAGTGGGGAGGGGACGAAGAAGTCTGAGCAGGGCTTTGCCATCTCCTGAAGGAAAATTGGCACCAAAGACTGTCTGAGCAAAAACATTGTGATAAAAAATATATTTATGTGGATCTTTCACCAGAATTTAAGTCCTAAAATAAGGGCAGCTACTTTAATCATTCTTAATCATATCTATCATTGCTGTTCCAGAAAATAACAAAACATCTGGCACATATAAGGCTGAATAAATTTTGTCCTGATCATTGAATCTGCTATCACCTCCATTCTTAATTTTCCATGTAGTACACTTTCCTGCAGCTTCCTATGGTAAGAAAGAGATATACTTGGGACACTGGTTAATTGACAACTTTGACTAGAGATTCCATGGATGCCCAAAATCTCTGTGTAGGCACAGAGATTCTAAACAGAGATCAGTATGGCATAGTGCTTTAGTTTGAGTTGGCATAACAAAAATGCCACCAATAGGATGTCTTAGACAACAAAAATTTATTTCCCAGATTTTAATAAATTGAAGTCTTGGCAGATCCAGTGTCTGGTGAGGGGCCTTTTCCTGGTGTGCAGATAGCCCTCTTAGCATTTGATCCTGTCATGGAGGACAGCATGCAGAGAACAGACAAACTCTCATGTCTTTTTACTAGGAAGTTCTGCCCACATGGTCTAATGACCATCACTTTGTGGTTAAGATTTAATACTGGGATTCTCTGGGACTAAGGTGGCACGCAAACATTTGGTCTCAAGCAGGTAAACACACTTGAGTGCAACCATTGAGGTTCTCTTGCAGGAGGCATTAAAGAACTTTCATGGGAGGCCCCATGGTGGTGGAACGTGGCATGCGTAGATGTACATCCCTTCAGTAGCAAAGAAGCAAGCATACCTAAGTATACTTGGCTCCAGCCAGAGACTCCTGTCTGAGGACTAGGGAGGGGATTGCAGAGCCAAAATGAAGCACTGTGCTTCACTGAAATCTCTGTAAAGCCTTGTGGCACAAGGCAGTCCTACCATGGACACACAACAGCCTGGCAAGGAAGAGAATTTCTACTCCTCCCATGGTGACTGTTAGATACCAAGAGCCTCTCATCTGGGCCATGATGGGGCAGGTGTCTGGCAGTAGCAAGGTGGAGGAGAGAGTCCAGGGTACAATAGCCCAGGAAGGTGACTGTGGTGTCCAGCCTTGGCAGCAGCACTTGGTGGATCCAGGGACATTCAGAAGATGGACCGAGTAGCCCAGCAGCACAACCTCTACACCCACTTGTTTTTCCTAGTGGCACATAGGATTTCTCACTCCAAGAAATACCGCGTGGGCATTAGGACGGTAGGCCGCCCTGAAATACTTATAGGTGGCCACCCACAGGCAGCCCCGAGTCAGGCTTGACTTTAGGAAACTTGGTGACATGGAAATCGGGGGGCCTGGCTCCCTCTTGATCATTGCTCATCCTGTTATGGGCTGAATTTTGCCCCATTTCCCTTCCATTCCTGCCAAATTAATAGGCTTCAGCCCTAACTCTTGATACCTCAGAAGGTCAATGTTGTGTTTGAACATCGAGTGTTACCCAAGGACTTGGGCATTGTGTGGGCTATTAGGAAGTGGGTCCTAGTTCAAGGACGTGGGTCACTGAGAGGTGCCTCTGAAGGGCAGGCCCTGTCCTCTTTTCCTCTTTCCTGCGTGCCACAAGATAAGCAACTTTCCTTACACCATGACGCTTCTGCCTTGGAACTCAGCAGCACAAACTCAGCCCTCGGAACCAAGGGGCCAAAATGAAGTCTGCATTCTTTACTCTGTGTGGGTCACATGTGTTGTCAGAGAAGCAGAATATGACTGATACAGTCACTGTCCTTTGGGGAAAGGGCTTTAAAGAGACAATTAAGTTAGAAATGAGACTTTTCAGGGAAGGACACTAATCCAGTATGATTAGTGTCCTTGTAAGAGACACTAGGGATGTGGTCATATAGAGAAAGATTGTGAAAAAGTGGCAAGAGGGTGGCCGGTGTGCACACATCTAGGACCACTAGTGTACAGACTGTGGGATAAGGGATGTTTGCTCTTTAAGCCATCCGTCTATGGTATTTTTTTTTTTTTTTTTTTTGCTAGACTGATCCTAGCAAACTAACGCACAGCTCAAGTAGGCAGAGCAGCCATTAGGGCCCTCTTAGAAGGACCTGTGAGAGACGTACATCGGTGAGGGTAAAAAATACAGTCCCACCAAGAAAATCCAAGGGCACTTAGAGCTTGGAAAGAACAGCCGTTGACGGATGAGCATAATCAGAGAGAAATGAATGCAACTGCCCAAAGAAAACACAGCCTGCCCAGCAACGCATACACAGAATATAAAAAACAGGCCAAACAAACAGTTCTGAAAGGGCTTCGGCAATGGTACGAGAAATAATCAAAACTAGGAAAGTGAGAAAGTATGAAAAAAAGAAAATAACTCAGCTGAGAAATTATAGTGGAAAGTTAAGAAAGTGCAAAAACATGATAAGGAAAGCAAAGGTGAGGAGTGAAGAGAAGATTGCGGGAGAGGCTAAGATAAATAATGAGGCATTCTTCTAGCATAGAAGGAGCACGAGGTCAGGACAAGGGCCAGGGGGGCCTCTAAAAGCCAGCAGAGGTAATTTATTGACAGAACATGAAGACATTGCTAAAAAATATTAAAAGGCTTCCCCTGCCCACTCCTGGCCTCTCTTTTCACAAAGGAAGATGGGGACATATGCCAGAGCAGACATAAATTTCCCAGGGGTGCAGAAGAGACATATTGAAGGAAATCAGGATCGTGTCAGCACAGGTGATCAAGAAATTAGGATGTCAGAAAAATTGCCTGAAGTCTAGAGCTGGGCCGGAGCCTCCTGGAAGGAGGAACCCAGAGGCCAGCAGGGCCTCGGGCTGGGCACCGAAGGGACGAGCCGACCGTGGCACGCAAGCGGGGCAGGGCAGTGACCCACAGCCAGCTGGCACGGGAGGCAGGCTTGGGCTTGCCTTAAATGCATCTTGTAGATGAGTTTCTGTTTTGTACAGGGGAAGAGATCCAGAGTTCTGTCAGGCCTTTGCTCACCGAAGCGTTGGCGTTTGCCGTGCCTGGGTGGGATGCTTGTCTCTAAGAGTGTACAGCGCAGCCCAAGCCTGGAGGAGAACAAGGAGACTCCATGGCAAGGCAGAAGCCCTGCGTTCGAGCTGTGACTGCCAGCTTGACTGTGGTACTTCAGGCTAGTAGCTTCCGGCCACAGAGGAGAAGCTGCTTCACAGCTGAAGCCTGAGACCGTCGCAGAACCCAGACATTCAAAAGGAGTCATTTACTCCCCTACCACTGTGTCCAGCACTTTTAATGTGCCAGGCACTGTGTTAGGCCCCAGGGAGAAAGCAGTAAAGATAAGTCTCTGCCCTCATGGGGATGACATTCGAGAGAGGGGAGGAGATAGTGAATGATGAATTAAGTCCTTTTAGAGAGGAAAGGGAGCTTTGAGAAAGCACACAGCTGTGCAAAGCCATGCTGCTGTCAGCGTCAGGGAAGATGACAGATAGCCGTGATCTGAAGTGGAGGAGGGCGGGTCTGGGGACAGCATGTTCTAGAGAGAGGACAGCGGGCTTCGGTCCTACAGTTAGTGAGGAACATGCAAAACACACAGCGCTGTCTGCATGCCGGCCCTAGCGGTACTGTCAAGAGCTGGCCCAAGGCTGGGAGCTTGATTTTCTCTCCTGGCCCGTCCATCTGACTAGACCAGAAGAAACTGCCAAGTGGAATAGACTTCGTTAGAGTACACGCAGAGCCAGTGACATCCGCAGAAACACGAAGCCGCCTGGGGCAAGAGTGGATGTAAGTGTTCTCTTCCTTTCTGAGTGTGGAGCCCCCTCAACACAGGGAGGCTGAGGCTGTGGTCACCACTGTGGCTGCCGGGCAGGCCCAGATGGAGTGCTGGCTTAGGGCTGCCCTTTACCTCAGGCTGTGTGGGTTCTGTGCAGGGCGTGAACTGAAAACCGAATGCATGTGGACTGGCTTCTCTGGCCAAAAGCACCATCCCCACCTGAAATTTACACCTTTCCATTCCCAAACGCTGATATAGCAAAATAAAACTTTACTATTATGGTTCCAAATATATGATTTCATTTTATAAGACAAATTCTTGGTCTTGAAAACAATTGGAATGCTGAGAGAGGAAAATAAATGGAAACAGAAACCTCCAACATAACAGTGTCTTCACATAAACAGTACAGAGTGAGATCAAATTTCATCTCACAAATTCTTACTGAGCACCTACTGGTTTCAGAGCATAAGCAAAACACGCGCTCTGTGGTCTTTGTCCCTCACAAACTTGGAGTCTTTGTTTGGAATCACACCATTTCAAAACACAAAATCTCTCCTGGATCAAGAGAAAAGCTTTATATAGATAGAAGCAATTATAGTTGATTTAGAAATATTAGACATTCACAGGTGAACATTTTTTTTTCAAGGAAATAAACCGTCAGATATTTGGCAAGAAGTACAAGCAGAGCCTTAAACGGAGATACACCAAACAAGAAATCAGGCTTTCCACCCAGGCAGGGCTGGACTGACAGCCTAGCTCTTCTCCTACAAACTGTATCATGTTGGATAAGACGTTTAGCCTCTCGGTTTCCTCCTCTGTAATAGGCGGCTAGCGGTACTCACTTATGGGGGCGCCGTGATGGTGAGATGAGATCCGGCAATCATGCTGATCAGGCCCTTGGCTGCTACCACAGCTAGCTCATATTCCACGATTTCCCCTCCCCCCTTTTAACTGAGAAACTGCGTGGTTCAGTGACTTGAAGAATTTAAACAAGTGTTTCTTCTTCTTTCTCTTCCTTTGTATTCTGCCTCTCTCTCTCTGTCTCTGTCTGTCTGTCTGTCTATCTCTCTCTCTCTGTTTCTCTCTCTCCTTCCCTGTTTCCTTTTGTGCCACTGAGAACTCTGCTAGTTAAGCATTCTACTGCTGACCTTCACCTTCACCTTCATCCTTTTCTAAAGACTTTCAAATTTTGGTGCAGGATGTACTAAGTCGTCCAGGCCTGTTGAGATCACGCCCATGCCCCACTGCGGCAGACGCCTCTTCCTAAGGCAGGGGATGGTGCCAGTTTGATGTTTTGGAACATATACTTGTATATCTCGTGTTTCCCTGTCTCAAAAGAAGCTAGCTCCTCATTTTTAGCAGAATCCTCCCATTTCCCAGGTCACAACAGCATCAGTGAGATCCCAGTGACAGGAGACACGCTGCTCCCACTGCTGCTGAAGGGCATGAGTCTCCTAAAACCTCCCTTGGTTCCAGAGTGTCTAAGATTCCAAGCTTAGTTGTGAGGAAATTCATTGTGTGCTTGCCACGTGCTCCTCCAGATAGTAGGCGTAGCCGCTGGCCTCGTGGAACTTGGACTTGACTCACTGAGCCACGTGACCACAAAGATACACTCAGATGTGACCACTTGACCCAATGCCTTGCCACTATGATGGGTCCTAAGAAGTACTCAGTGTTCCAAGAAGCTGGAATGGGGAATTTTCCTAGGCAAGGAGATCAGACCACATTACCACGAGCAGGTGATGCTTGAGCTGAGTGGGACGCCTGGTAAGAATGAGTAAGGTACCCCCAAAACCACATGCAGTGCTGGCCCCACCCCAGGCATGCTGAGCTGGCCACTGAGATCAGGCATGGTGGCACATGCCTGTAATTCCATTGCGGGGAGGCTGAGACAGGAAGAGTACTATGAGTCCCACCTGTGTGGTGAGACCCTGTACCAAATGTGTTAAAAAAAAAAAAAAAAAGAACAAAGTAAAGGGAAGGAAAGTATGTGTAAAGAAGGACATGAAAAGGCACAGGCTCAAGGCTGGAGAGAAAAGGGGGAGGTATGCATGATGTAGAATTTCATGGGCCACAGTAAGGAGCTTTGATCTTCTCTCAGGATCAGTGAAGATCCACAGAAAAGCTTTGTGTAGGGAAATGGTGTGATTAGCCTGGTGCGAATGGCCATACTAGAAACTGGAAGAGAGATCTAAGAGCCTACTGGAGCTCCCTGGAAAGAAGGGTGGTGGCTCGGACAGAGTGGTGACCAAGGGAGATGGATGGAGTGTTATAGACTTGGGGTGTATTTGGCAGACAACACCAACAGGAGTTTTAAGATGGCTTGTGTGGAATCAGGGTAAAATGGGGGGGGTGTGTTTGGGGGGACCTCAGGATTGTCCTAGAATTCTTCTTCCTGGTGAAATGAGTGCAGTCCATGAGTGGGATTCAGTGAGCTGGGGACCCTGGAAAGCACTAGGGAGGCAGGAAGATTATCGAGGAGTGATTTAGCTACATGGATCCAGAGCAGAAGTGTGGGTTGGGTGGAAGCCCCCAGACACCCAGAAAAAATGGGGCCATGTACATCATAGTAATTAATGCCTTGCAGGAGAGGAGAGAATTCACCAAGGGTGTGAGCTCAGAAAGATTCCCATGGAAGGTGTGATTTCCAAGGGGCTCTGGGGAAGAAATTATGTCTCACATTTCCCCACTCAAAGCAAAGGAGCTTCATTGGTGGGGATTGAAAATGTCAGGCCTTCCCTAAGAGCAGTTGCTCCTCTCCTTCCTCCTCCTCCTCCTCCTCCTCCTCCTCCACCTCCTCCTCCTCCTGCTTCTCATTGTCCTACTCCAAGGGCTGCAGATGGCTGAAGGCACAGAGAACAAGTAGGTGGGGTGGGAGGGAGACACAGAAACCATGGTGGTGAGCTAAGTTGATTATTGTCTGGTTGGAAAGAAGTTTAAGAAGAGACCGAGATGGCCATTGATTCACTGCCACTACCCGCTGCAGAGGAAACGCAGTACAAGTGTCACTGTCTCCATCGTAGAGATGAGCAAATCAGGCTCGGGGAGATAATGGCAGGGTTAGAGGGTTAGAGTTGAGCTGGGGTCTGAAGACCCTCAGCTGTGTCCTCTTTCCTATGCAACAAGGCAAGAGTTGCCAGTGTTCCGCTCCAGGGTGCCTATAGTCGGGGAGCTCTGTCCTCTTTGGAAGAGAATTACAGAAAGTCACTCACACTCCTAATTTGATACTTGCCTGGCCAAATTTTGATAAATGAGAAGGTAAGAGGAGGAAAGGAAGCTCCTTTGTCAAATAAACCTTAGTTTGAGTCTCTTAGTTTGGAGATTATATCATCAAAAAGCCTGAGATTATTATGCATGCATGCATGTGTATGTGTGTGCCTGTGTGCACGCTTGCGTGTGGTTCGGAGCACTAAATCCTGGCCTCTGAACAGCCTGCAGCCTGGTGGGTGTCTGCAGCCACCTCCCTGCTCCTTGGGAGACTGAGGTAGGTGCCAGCAGGGTGCAGAAGCGAATGTTCGAGAGTGTCTGCTGCCCTGAACAAAGGCACAGGCCACACTTCATGTACCAAGACCTGGAGTTTGCTTTTTGCCTCTGGAGAGGCTGCTGTGGACTCTGTCCACTGCTCTGGCTCACCGGATGGTGGCTGACCCAAAGGCCTTTCTCCCAGAGGAAGCCCCCTGCCCTGAGGAGCACGAGAGGTGCGCTGGTGTCCAGGCTTCCCGTCCAGAGGGAGGCAGGGGCTGGGACTCAGCCTTGCCCTTGGGACATGGATCTGACCTTCTGTTGCTGAGTCTCTGGCTTCAGGAGCCACGAGGAAGAGGGGAACTAATAATCCTTGCCCCCGGAACTGCCTGGGATTAATTAGGAGACTGATAACGCAGTGTGTGCCCAGGTTGAAAATGAGTTATAGCCTCGTTGTTAATATAGCTGGCTGCATGATTAGTTTATAGAAAACAAGGCCGCTTCTCAATAAGCTAGAGGTCGTTAGGTGTTCTCCTAGGGTGACTTGAAGAGTGTTGCTGATGGGAGAATTTGCAAGAAATGCCCGTTGATTCACCGCAGAGTGAGAGGCAGCAAATCAGGTGTTTCTCCTAGTTTGTAAATAAAATGCCAAGACGCAGCATGATGTGTGTGTTTGTGTTTTGATTTTTCTAATAGAAAAATTGGCTATAGAATTGGACACTAATATGAAAAGTGAAATGGGGGCGGGAAAGGAGAAACCTAAAACCAACACGAATTGAAGCAAACTAGTCTTCATTTCCTGCGGAGGAATTTCATATTTTTTAATGGAGTTACTGTGGCTTTTTATTTCAGTGTAAGGTGAAGAGTCAAAGTGTGAGCATTTGAGGCGTCCACATGTTGTAGTTCCAGGAACAGGCCGTAAGTTGGCCAGCACGCCCCAGGCACTGCTCCTGCGTAACTAATGTCTCCCTCACAGGGCAGGGCGGCTGAGGGCCCTTTGACTCCCCTGGAAGCTATGCAGGGATGAGGGGGAGTGTCAGGAATGCAGGATCAGGCCCCATAACCGAGGCTGCCATTAGCTGAGGAGGCAGGCGGGCTCTGAGCCGTCCAAGTTTGCATTTATTAAGGGAGGCAGATACGACTTTTTGGTATAAGAGGGGTACAGGGGATTTCTGCAAGTCGGCAATATTTTCTCTTCTCTCTTTTTAACTTGGCTGCTTCTGTGACATTCACTATGTTCTTCTTAAGAGATCCCAGAAATATTGAAACTGTCCTTCAGAGGAAGCATTCACTTGAAACAACGAAGATTAGAGAAACCTTCAAAATGTTGAATTTTTTCCCCTTTTGAGGAAGACCAGCTGGAACCTTTGGAGACTACCCCTGTTCAGTGTGTAGCCGCAGACCACACTGCACAGATGGGAGGAAGAAATGCTGCGTTGTCAGTCCCATGTGGATACACAATGCCACCTAACCAGACAGCCCTTAGTGGATGATGGGGACAGAGACCAGGTGCAGGCAGTGGCATAATAATACAGCAAGGTGGGAGGGGCCCTAAGATCCTGAAGACAGGAAGTGGCCAGTGAGAATTTCTCATATGCGTGCAAGTGGAATCCTAATTACACCTATTCACGTTTTTATTTCTGTTGCAAAATATGCAGAACACAAAATTTATCATTTTAATCATTTTAGGTGTACAGTTCAATGATATTAAGTACATTCACACTGTCAGGCAGCCATCAGCATCATCATCTCCAAAGTGTTTCTGTCTTTCCTTTAAGAAGCTCTGGGGGTTGGGATGATAGCTCAGTGGTCTAAGTGCCTGACTCGCAAGCACAAGGACCCGGGTACCAAGTGCGTGCCAGCCCTGAAACTCTGGGCGGGCCCAGTATGCCACTGAAACCAGTTGTGGTGGCATATGCCTGTAATCCCAGTGTTAGGGAGGCTGGGACAGGAGGATCACTCATAATGGGGAAGTGATTATGAGTCCAAGCTGCAGAGCGACACGCTGTACCAAAAAAATAAATAAAGGATTTTAAAAAAAGAAAAAAGAAAGAAAGAAACTCTGCATCCTTCATAAACTCCTTGTACCTCCTGCTTCCTGTCTCTCTCCAGCCTCTGGTAGCCTCTGTTCTACTTTGTGAGTTGGGTGGACTGTTCTGGGTACCTCATATAAGTGACCCCATATTTATCCCTTTGTGTCCAGTTGATTTCACTTATGTAATGCCTGCAAGGTTCATCCACATTTTAGTGTAGATCAGAATTCTATTCTTTTTAAAGGTTGCATAATATTTTGTTGTATGAATATATTATAGGTTATTTAACCACTTATCTATCCATAAATATTTGAGTTGCTTCTACTTTCTGGGTATTGTGAATTTGCCCGCTATGACCATGGACATGTCAATATCTCCTCTAGACCGCACTTTCAATTTTTTGAATTTATCTTAAGAAGTAACATTTATAACTGGATAGGTAATTCTATTTCCAATTTTGGGAGGAGCCTTCATGCTATTTTCTGTAGAACTTGCAACGTGTTCACGCCAACCAGTGGTGCACAAGGAGTGCGACTTCTCCCTGTGCTCACCAACACACACTTTCTGTTCTTCACTGTTACTAGCCGCCCTAATGGGTATGAGGTGCTATTTCAGTATGGCTTGGATTTGCATTTGTGTAGTGTGTAGTGACGTCCAACATCTTTTCATAGGCTGGGCACAGATATCCATCCCAGTTCCCATTTTCAATTGTTGTGTCAATCTAGGACTCTGTACCATTTCGCAGTGACACAGGCCCCGTATGGACTTGCAGAGCAGTATTTTTAATGAGTGGCCACCATCTTAAGAAAGTATAACAACACTTCTGTCAGCCCAAACTCTTAGAGGGAGAAGATATTTGGGGTAATGAAGACTGAGTTTTGCTGTGTTTGAGATAGGTTTCCCTGTGTTGCCCCGGGTTCACGGGATTTTTTCTCCCTTGTCTCCTGGGTAGCTGGGACTACAAGCACACCTACCACTCCTGGCTTAGCTCTCCATTTGTAAAACCTATCGCTTTTGTTGAAATTCCTCCAGAAACATTTCACTCTGTCTTTTAGACAACTTGCATAACATGCCCCAGGAAAATTTTTCTTTATCCTAGTGGACTATTCTAGGGTGACCAGCTGGGAACCAGTCTCAATGTGCATAATGTGAAGTTTTAGATTAAAAAGTATCAAATATATTTGATGACATTATAGACCAAAAGGCAGCAACGGTGTAGGCTTGTGAACTCTGAGTCAGTTAAAAGTTGGGGGATGTGGTTTCAGAAAAGATGCTCTATAGCTCTTCTTTCTGGTAGAAATTGGAGAGTGGGGCCTGTTGCCTATTAAGGCCACTCCTAGCCCATGAAAATAAGACCACGTCAACTACATATAAAGGAATGTTTATCCTTCTATTCTCTATGGAGAGAATTGAAGGGGCTGGGCTGGAAACGTGTCTTGTTCAGCCAAAGGTGATGGTGCGGCATTGGTGTTTCAGTGGGGAAGCGATTATGTTTGAATTCATTCTTGGTTCACCTCGCTGGAAACTGGGGTAGGCTAATTCTGCAGTTAGCGACTCACCATGGTGCTGGGTGCCGGCCCTGCGCCAGGCGCCAGGAATAACTTAGTAACTATTGAATGGACTGGTGTTGCCTGGCCCTTAGAAGAGTGCCTCGCTCCGTCTACTCTCCCAGCTCCAAGGAAGTGCGCGCTCTCGATGTTAAGAGCCCTTTGCTGGCCAACCAGGTGGCCACGCCTGCTAGTGTAGACAGGCCCACTCTTGGCCTCCTACCTGAATCTGTCATCATCCCTTCAATTCCATGGAGAATCTTTAAAAAGTTTTTCCAACTGAAAGCAGAAAGAGGCAGGAGAGAAAGGAAGACAGCACAGAGCACAGCAGGACTATTTTGAATCTGGCGTGCAGACAGCGTTTGAGCCTACGACTAGCGCAATGAGATCCAGAGTACTAGAAAAGGACTACACTGAGAATGTGCTTCTGTGTGTGGCCGGTGGACGTGCGGGTGGGAGGGGCGGCTCCTGGCGTCGGGGCGGGTGCGCAGCCCGCCCACAGACAGAAGTCTAGGCTAGAAACGATGCTGTGAAATGCACATTTCTCAGGGGCTTTGGGGTTCTTGGGGTGACTCTACTGGAACCAGGATAGACGGCAAGGACAGGTGATGCCTGCAGAAGTTGACTGATGCTCTTTAGGCTCATCAAGTTTCTTTGTGGACTTCCAGAATAAAAAGGAGGGCCACCTGGAAATCCCCTGCTTGTGCATATGCTTTGCATAAAACTCATTGCTTTTTATGTGTATGTGTGTAATTACCAGCTAGTGAGGCTTGGGTGGTTTTGTTTGTGCTCTAAATTTCTACTCAAGTGATCAAGCTCATAATAGGTGTGAATTTTGGTAGGAAAGAAATAAAGAAAAGGTAATAAACTCCATGTAAAAATTATGAAAAACGACAGGCAGGTTTATGTATAATCTGGGTTAAACAACGGTTTTTGTGACAAGTAAAATCCCAGGCTTGAATAACAAAATGAAAAATGATGAAACTGTCATGTATGTTGTATGCAATGACTGACAAGCTAGTAGACCTATTTTCTTGAAATTTCAGTCGCCCTTCTAAGCGAAGACAGGCACTCCTCCGCCTGCTTGTATTTCTGAAACTGATAAAATTCATGGCAATCATGCTGGGTATACACAGGCTTTCTAAAATTTACATATTAATGCAAATAATCATGAATTATGTGAATTACTTGTGGATAGTTCTAGTTAAGGTTTTATTATTAAAAACTCACTTTAAAAGTTTCTGTAGGATACAGGAACAGGGCCCCCTGACCACCCACACCCGAACATGGCGGCCCTTCCACGGCTGTTTTGTGGATCTGAGAGATCTCAGTGTCTACCACCACTTTCTTCTTTCCTACGTATTATTCATTGCTGATATATCCTTGATCATTCCTCGAGTAGATGAAACTTTCCAGTGTTACCTACGGTGGGAGTACATTTAGCTGCAAGTAACACCAGTGGTTTAAGAAAAACTGTATTTTTCTCCCGGAACCAGTCTGAAGGCTGCCCAGGGATGCCAGGCACTGATGCTTTCGTTTTTATCTTGAGCTCTCACACTCTCACAAGGCTCACCCCGACCTGACATATCATACCTGTATCCAAGATGGAAAAGGGGGTTGGGAGGGAGCTCTTAGGAGTGCTGAAACCTTCCCAGAAGCCCCCAGCAGACTTAAGCTTCTATCTCATTAGCTGTAGAGACCAGAGGCTCTCTAGGCTCAGAGCACGAGAGAATTGCATTTAGCTGTTCTTAGCATCAAAGTACAAGGAGGCGAAGAACGAGACATTGGGAATTGGTATAGTTATTTTCTGAAATGTGTTTGCTATACTTTCATTAAAAAACAAGTTAGGAAATCTAGGCAGACAGGAAGAGGCAACAGCTCTCCTGGAAGGTGCTGGCGCATCCGCACCAGCCTGGTCAGTGTGGCCATTGACGTGGCCTTTCTGCTCCCAGACCTGTGATTTCACTGGATCCACTCATCTCCCCACAGACACTGGTTTGGCTGCAGAATGCTTGAACGCATGTCTGGATGCTTAAATGATGTGACCATGCTGTCTTGAGACACGATGTGGTCTCCAGATACTGTGACCAGAACCGACTTGGCTCACTGAGCTATGTTGACAGCCCAGCAGATTTGTCCCAGGATCCTGGAACAGCTTAGAACGTCATAAGGGTTCTACCGTGGGCTTCTGAATGTGTTTTTCTTCATTAGAATTAAGGTTCCTGGGGTCAGGGCACAGGACTTAGCAATCCATTATCTGTTCCTTTCTGTACTACATTCTACCAAAGCACTGGGCTAGGCCTGGGGACATACATGGATCTCAATAAATACTAGATGAATAAACTCACATTCTTGGTGACTGGTCAAAGATGTGTCACTTATTATGGGGTGTGCCAAGAAAGTCACATACTCATTGGTCCAGTAAGCACTGCAGTGAGTTAAGCTGTGAACCAATTACTTCAATATAGTTTCCAGAAATAGAGTTCTTCCTCCTTTGAAGTGGGTTAATTGTCAACTGATATTTTATCTGTGTTTATTCATCTGACAGACAATTAGTGAGGGTTTTCAAAGTGTTAGGCATGGTCCTAGGCACAGACAGACACAGAAAAATGTGCTGCTCCCCACCCCACATGAACTCCGAGGGGAGTGGGGAGGCCTGGTGCGTCAGCAGTGTGGCCAGGCGTCGGGGAAGGGCCACACCAAAGCTCTGTGGGCTGCTGCATGGAAGGTGATTCACAGCCTGAAGGAACTGTGTGGTTTGGCAATTAGATTGGCTGTAAGCATCTCCATCCCTAGACATTCCAAGCCAACTGACTGCTGGCCTGGCTCCACACAGGAAGTCAGGGGCATGGTCTCTGCTGGCTTCCCAGTGGAGAGGTGCAGGGGACGGCGCACTGCCTCTGGACCACTTTCCATGTGAGTCAGTTTGATTGAGTAAAGAAACAGGAAGAAGACAAGCATCCAGGAGAAGAAGGACGAGGCTCAGGAAGCAGGAAGGCCAGGCCCTCCTCCAAAGGTGCAGTCTGGCCTTACCACTGCCCAAAGACCAGAGCATGTAGCTCCATGTGCTCAGAGCAGCCAGCCTGCAGTGTGCTGGCTCCTCCCGGAAGGACTGTTTCTACAATGTGGCTCACCAGGAGGGATAACTGAGGGAGCAGTGACGCAACACAACTTTCTTCACTGAAGTTCAATTTTTGGGGAAAAAAGAGAACAAACACCAAGCATATTTTTGGAAGCATCACCTTCCTTCATAGGAAAGTGGTTTCAGGGAGTCTTACAAGGTGGAAAAGGGAAGGTATATAGTCTTCCAATGCAGATGACCCACAAATGTGAATGTTGGAACAGAACTGGGAAACGTGACACTACTTCATAGCCTCTAAAGGGTTAACATTAGGGCATACTTGAGACCTAGCAGCAAAAGGAAGCTTTGGGATCTTTATTGTGAAATAGCATTGGAAGCTGTCTTGGCTATATCTCTCTCATTGCTGGGACAAAATGTCCAGCATCCAACATTAAGAGGTAAAGTTTAGTTAGCTCACGGTTTGAGGAGGTTTCAGTCCATACTTGGCTGGCTCGAAGGCAGGCTGGCACATGGCACATGGCAGCAGTTCTTGGTGGTAGAAGATAGCAAAAGCAGAAGGAGCGATAAGAGAGGAGCACTCCAGAGCAAGCCTCTCTCACACTGTAATGCAGGCGACCCACCCAGTGCGGCCAAAGCACCCATGACCCTAGTCCCAACATTGGACCATGAATCAATCGCTGACTCTAGAAGCTGCCCCATTACTGCATGAGGTGTTGTGGGGACATCTAGACACAAGCCATAACAAAAGCCATAGCACAAAGCTGGAGGGAGAGAGGTGGAATGTGACATGGGTGACCCTGGACACTCCAGAACCAGGACAATCACATCTGTGGTTAGAGTTTGAATCAAAATAGAAAGCCAGAAGGAAGCCAGAATCTCAGAGGACAGCTCCAGACCTGCATTGTGTGAAGCTTTTGCAAAACAAAGTCTGTACTTTTTGCTATCTTTAACTTTTAGTGTGTCGAAAGCAACAGATATGCCAAGTTGGGGTGTGAGTGAATGACCATGTCATCATCATAAGCCTATATCTAGGATTTTCACTGGGTATTTCATATGACACTTTCTCCAAGCAGTCCCTGCCCACGAGCCTCTGGTGTCTGAGGTTACCCTGCACTCCTATTGTACAGACGTGGAGGTGGAAGAAGAGAAAAGGAGTCGCCTTCAGGGAGCATGGCCACATCAGAACAGTGATCTCTGGCTGTCCTGGCTTCCTGTTCTTGTCCTGCACAATGAAAGCAATCTCTTTTCCTTGTCATGGGAACAAATGCTAACATTTCAGCTTCAGACTTTCATTTGTATAGGGATAATGGAAAATTTGCTGAGAAGGTAGTGAAATGCCTACTTCCTAACTTTCTGATCAAGGCAACTTCTTGAAAATGTTCTCAAGAAAGGTGATATAGTCCAGGTCCAACTGTGCAGTCTCAGTTGTAGTGGGAGCCCATCCATAACCAGGAAAGGAAAAGAGAAGAGAAAAGAAGAGAAGGAAAGGGAAGGGAAAGGAAGAGAAGAGAGAAGGGAAGGGAAAGGAAAGGAAGGGAAGGGAGAGGAAGGGAAGAGGGAAGAGGGAAGGAAAAGAAAAGGAAAGAAAAGAGAAAAATCTAAACCTCTAATTACTTAGAATTTCTTCCTTTGATTGATCAATTATTATTTAACATGCTACTGAACATATTGGCCAATTTAATAAAATGGCTTGAACTAGTGGTGAGATGTTTATGGAGGAACTGTTCACAGGCCCAACTGAACTACATCTACCGCACAGAGCTAGGCTGTGGGGTAAGCTGAGAAGGACTCTTTCCGAAGGCCTACAGTTGCTCCCCAGCTTCCCCTATGTACCTCAAAGCCCTCAGATGGGGACAGCCAGTAGACAACAAAGAGGTGAAGTGAGAGACTGTTACACAAATCTAGAAAGCTGCCTGATTCATATTGAACTATTAATATCCAAAATGTACATCATAGGCTAGAAACTGGCCTATGGAGCAATGGTAATCACTTAGCCAGATAAATCTGGAATAAGCAGAGATATTAACAGAAAAATTAGAATCAGAAGTTAAGGTGTAAGAATGGGGCTGGGGAGATAGCTTGGCACTCTAAGCACCTGTCTGGCAAGCACTAGGACCCGGGTTTGACCCTGGTACAGCAAGCTATGCTGGCCACCAAAACCAGGTGTGGTGGCGCAAGCCTGTAATCCCAGCACTGGTGAGGCTGAGACAGGAGGATCACTATGCGCCTCAGCTATGTAGCAAGACCCTGTAACAAACAAACAAACAAATAAATAAAAGATTAAAAAATTAAAAGAAGTTAAGGTGTATGAAGATATGATTCTAACCTGTGGAGTTTGTGTCTGTTCTATTGAATAATGTTAATAACGCACAATAATTTTACCAGGCAGATGCTTAAATGCCACTGAGCTACATCCCCAGCCCTACACAATGGTTTTGAACTAATATTTTGTGTCAGATTTTGGATCAAGCCATCCTACACAGTAATTCACTTAATCTTCACAACGAGCCCATTTGAAAGAGACTTTAAGTGTAACCTATCTTCTACAGAAGAAGAAATAAGGCTCAGAGAGAGCTCAACACTTTCCATGGTCACAGGGACGGTCAAAGATTTTGGCAGAATTTTAATCCTGGTCCACCTGACTCCAGGGACCACTTTCTTAACTATTTCTCAGCCACATTGATATTTATTAAATGCCTACAATAAATAAGATGCTTCTAATATGTTATACAAATAGATGAGTGATTCAAGTTTGCCTCAGGTGAAAGTCTTTCTTTCTTTCTTTCTTTCGAGATACTTTGGATCAAACCCAGTGCCTTTCCACTGAGCTATATGCCCCAGTCTTTTTATATTTTATAGTTTGGGACAGGACCTTGCTTAGTCACTGAGGGGCTCAGGTGGGTCTTGGGCTTGCAGTCCCCCTGCTTCTGCCCCGGAGTGTCCCCCTGCTTCTGCCTCAGGGTGTCCCCCTGCTTCTGCCCCGGGGTGTCCCCCTGCTTCTGCCCCCAGGGTGTCCCCCTGCTTCGACCCCCAGGGTGCTGGGCTCCATGCCCGCACCACTCCATCTGGCCAGTTTGGGTTTGAGTTTGGGGCCACATCATGAAAAATCAAATATTTCATTAGTCAAAGTATCCTAGACAAGGGCACAAAATTAAGACATTTTTCCTGAGAGTGGTGTAGAAGAATGTCTTCTGGAAATCTTTGGATAAAGGAAGAGTCTCAATATGACAAATCACATGAGTGCCTCGGTGTACAGATTAGGGGCTGGGAGTGAGCTAGGAAACAGCCTCAGGCAAAGATGATAAAACTCGATTTTAGCTTGACACAGTGGCAACCCGCCTTAAAGGAGAAAGGAGGAGCTGGGAGAGCTGTGGTAGTAAATAGGAAGAAGATAGTGTGTTCAGGGCTGTGTGTGTGTGTGTGTGTGTGTGTGTGTGTGTGTGTGTGTGTGTGTAAAGGCATTCCCTCAAGTCTGCTATAGTTAAAAGTGAAGGAGCAGAAGAGGTCACATGGAAACAAAGTGCAGAGGGAGAATGAAGGGAGCGCGCAGAACAGAAGGTAGAAGATCACAGCAGAGGTAAGAAGAAAGCAGAGTAGCACAAAGCCCCAGGGAAGAAAGTGGCGTGAAGGAGGCTGGCTTAATCAGCTTTGCCTCCGGCAGCCTGCAGTTAAATAAAGGATGTCCAGGGAAGAGAGGGGCCTTCTGGAAAGGCAAGGGTCAACAGTGGCTTCTGTGACAGCTGTTTGGGGGCAGAGGGACAAGGGTGGGAAGGCAGCGGGAGGATCCCAGCTTGGGAGAAGAAAGAAACAAAGTCCAACCAAGAAAACATCGAGAAGATAAAGGCAGACTAACTGATGCCTCTCTAAGGGGCTTCCAGGGGCAGGAAGTTAGGTCCTAAGAAGAAAGTTTAGGGCAATTCATAAATAGATCTTTAGATGCCTCTCTGAAAACTGATGTTCACTATGGCTGTAAACTGAACATATATGGCCTCAGCTCATGCAGCTTTGGTCCATCTGACCAGCTCAGGCCCACACCAAGGCCTGAGTTGGTCATTGAAAGCCCCTGCCTCAACCTGGTTCAGTGTTTGCTTTCTGTTGGAGAATGCATTCAATGAGTGTATATGGATGTTTTGTTTGGTGAAGTTCTGTATTGTTTCTAGTTTAAAAAATATTTTGTATTCTCATCAGGTAATAATAAAAGATAAAATGAAGCTAAAAGACAAAAGTAAGTAAAAAAATAAATGCTTCAACAAACAGCTTGCTTGGTAAAGGCGTGCCTTCCAGAAGAGAGTCCAGGGAGCTTCATCTTGGGTTGAATGGAACGGAGGGAATCCTGTGGTTTCAGACAGGCTTGGAGTCACTACCTCACCCTGCTACTTTGGAACCACACCTGGGCCAGTTATACCCTCCTCTGAGCCTGTATGTTCCAGTCTGTAGGGAAGCAACCCCAGCAGCCCATCGGCCATGGCCCTGTCCAGTCAGAGCGTGGACAGCATCTGGGCAGTGGGTGGAGTCTGGCCTGGTCCTCGGGAGCCCTCAGGAGGGGTGAGGGCAGGATGGGCTGGTGGGACCCTGGCGGCAAGGTGTTACAATGAGCCAGATTGTATGATGAGGTGGAATGATGGGAAATGAGATTTCATAGTCATCCTTCTTTCCATATAGCCAGAGAGAACAGATCACACCTTGTTTCCAAATAATACTTGTCAAATTTTAGGATCCTGAGACTTTTGGATTATATGATAATTATACTTGCTTTTTAAAAGAAGTATCCATGGCACATTTATTAATTACCACAATTATTTACTTCTCTTCAACTATCTACGTGTCTCTTGCCTTCTGTATCTATCATCTGTCTATCTGAACTGGCTGGGAATACTTGGCAAACTGAAAAAAAAATCCCTATTTCTGTCTTTTAAATATGCAAGTTTGAGCTTATGAAGTGCAAAGAAAGTCAATTTTATATCTGCTTTTAGTACCACATTTAGCCTGTAGAAGCTGCCATTCGAAAACCTTTAGGTAAATATTTGAAATATTCTAAAACTGACATTCTGAATGGTGTTCTGATGCCACTTCAATAATGTTTTATAAAATTCAGAGGAAAAATAGAATTAAGTAAATTTGAACTTTCTCTTTCCAGAGACAGTTAAAGGCTGTACTATTTGCATATTCTAATGCGGGATCACTGTAGCTCAAGGTACAAAGCTTCAGAAGAAACTGTCCCTCACAGGCCAGAGGAGCTGAGCCACTAACCTTCAGCCTTTCATCTGGGTTAGAAAAAAGCAAAGTCTCTTCTCTTGGAAATGGCTCCCGCGCAGCCACTCACCACGGCCCATGCTCTCCAGAACTGTCTTTAGAAGCACAATTAGAAGGTTTTAAAACCAGAAACACAAGCTCTATCCTATTTACACATTTAAAGTAAAGGTCATTCTCCGAGACTGGGCTTCCCAGATTTCTCCCCCTGAAATCCCTTAAGATATGTAATACCAACATAAAGGGAATCACAAATCCAGTTTTCAGAAAATGGCATTAAATATAGATTTAAACTTTGACCTTTCATCCCAAGTGAGAGGACAAAAAATTCTCTTTACAGTGAAGGGCATGTTGCTACTAAGCTTCAATGAGTAGGCGAGAACCTGCCTGGTAGTAGCCAGGATTAAGAAGTGCCAATCGATTTACCTCCAATGCAGGTGTGCTGCAAATCCGCTGGGCCCAGATGCAGCGTGCGATTGGGCCAGGCTCATCTATATTCTAGAGTTTGTGGAAGTAGCTTCTGGGAAACAGGGGTCTTCTTGGCTTGGGGAATTGATGTTTCCACGGTGATATTTGAAATGCATTCAGAGTGAGCAGGAAGAAGAGATGGAATGCATAGGGTCTCCCACTCCACATTAGGGTCATGAGTAATAGTGGGTAGGCCGTGGGTAGCAGAGTGACGAATTGGGCAAACAGGGAAATCATGGAGGCCCGGAGCATTCATATTTTTACATTCCTTATTACCCTGATTGCTCTGCAGGTGCTGACCAGGCCCCAGGCTGCTGTCCCACTCTGCAGCTCATCTCCCTCTTCCATCATCCACAGATTGATATTGGGCTGCAGCGGGGGAAGGGTGGATGGTGGACAACGGGAAACTGAGCATCCTGAAGCATGGGATGGCAGGTTATGTGCACGCCCAGAAGCCCAAGAAATGATCTTCCCTGTTGTGGGCTTTGCCAGAGAGGTAATGAGAGGACAGTAAAGAGTACCGCGCCGGGAGTCGGCTTTGCTCCTAAAAGCAGGGTGAGCTCCAGATTACTAAGTGGCACAGTTGTGCATTTGTCTATGTCAGTAGCTAGCCCGTGAATTGCTGTACGGAGCTCTGATCCTACTGATCTTACGCCGTGGTCTCCTGCTCAGTGCCTGGCTCCTGTGGGTGCTGGGCACGTGCTTCTTGATAGGATGAATGAGGCAAGAAGAAAATAATTAGCGAGGAGGCATACGAACGTCCACCCAGCCCATCCTTTTCACTTTAAAGGTAAAGAAATTAAAAACTGGCCAGGTATAATAATTTGATTAAAGTCCCTTTACTTGTCAGCTAAAGGAAAAAAAAGGGGGGGATAATAACAAGGACGGTGGTGATGGTTACCACAGTCAAGCACTGCTTGCCAGGGATTATGGGGACTGCTCATATCCGCAGCCTGCTGGTTCCTTCTTAACACCGCACTAATGCTTCTGTTTTCTCCTCTAAGGTTTGAACACCTGAAAACTACATTTCCCAGATACCCCTGTCAGCTTTGGTTAGGCTCGGTCAGTGGTTCCCACCGCTCTGACGGAACTGGCAAGTGGGAGCAAGGGAGAAGCTCTGTTTCTGTATTTTACCTAAGTAACTGCCTCTCTGGTTTAGTGAGCAATGGAGGCAGGCACCCGGGGCTGCCTGCGGGCACCACACTGCTGCTGATGGTGGCGCCTGTGGTTTGTGCAGCTTCTGGGCCGGGGCAGCATCTGCAGGGGCCTACGTTCCTGCTTCTCTGTCATGGCAGCTGTGGCGACCACAGTGGGCCAGTGGAGGCAGTGGCCTGTGGCAGAGTTTGTAAGTTCTGGAAATTCTCCTTCCTTTGGCATTCCTGTCCAGAGAGGTGAGGCCTATCTGTAGTGACTGATTTCTGGGTCCCCTTCCTGGCTTTACTACCAAAGTCCTTCCAAGCATTTGTAGCCGGTCTCTCCTGCTCAGCAAGGAAAACACCAAGGGTGGTTTCTGCTTCCTGACTAGGTGCTGACTGGCGCAACGCCTGCTGTGGCTGACCTCACTGGGTGCTCACGGAAACCTCTGAGCTGCGAGCTGGCGCACTACCGCGGATTTACAGACGAAGGGAGGATGCTAAAGGCCCTCCATGAGCATGCGGTAGGCACTGGCACAGCAAGGATGTAATGCAACTTGTTGGAGGCATAAGCCCATGAATTTAGTTCTGCCCACCACAGCGCCTTGGCTCCCAGCTGGGTGCTGTCATCTGGGCCCTTAGGATCTTGCTGCACGGTGTGGGAAGATCTCAGAGTGCTCTGTTCCTGAGATGCTCTTTCTCTAGGGCCCATGTATTCTTATGTCTACCTGAGCTTCGTGATGAAGCCATTTGCGCCACTAAAAACCTTACAGGGACTGATATTTCTTTTAACAGAAAAAGTGAAGATGGCTCTGATTAGGGAGAAGCAGCAGCAGGGAGATGACCTCCAATGATGGTCTGAAGGAAGGAAAGGGAGGAGGATGGATGAGCCCGAGAGGGCGGCCCCTCCGACCCTCAGAACACTGACAGACCCAGGCCCTGAGGAGTGGGGCTGAGCCACCCGGCAGAGGGCCATCAAGGGAACTGGCTCAAGGCAGGAAGTCTGAGCGGTGCCAGGCAGTCTGAACACACTGCAAATGGTAGCGTGGATAAAGGTAGCCAGGCTGAGGTGGGGCGCGCGCTCCGCAGCAGCAGACCCGGCCATCCGAAGTGTCGGCAAACTAATTCTAAGCTCCCGAGACAAAGTTTGTGAAACTGTCCTGCCTGCTTTTGGAGGTCCGAGAGCAGCTTCTGAGAACCCGGCTGTAGTGCTGGGGTGACACATCCGCAGGGGAGCCCCCAGGCCCTCCCCCAGCCCCAGCCTTGCTCCTCTCCCTTTGAGCTCTGCCCGCCCCCAGGGAGCACCCAGCCCCGCAGCAGCTGCTTCAGCGGTCCAGTGGGAAGCGCCCTGCACCCCGGGACTCTGCTGCCAGAAGCCCCTTCTGCATGTGGAAGCATCTGGCCTCGCCTGTTCCTTTATTGGAATGGAGGGCTATTTTGATAAACTCTCTTGAACTAAGATATCAATAGCTTATTACAACTTAGGATGTTCCCCTGTAGAAAGCGTTTGTGTTTTAACCCTGACCTTCCGCACTTGGCTCAAAAGAAGCGAGTAATGCAGAACTTCCACTGACATGGCGAAGAGATTAGATTCCCCTAAGAATCCGTTCGGCTGCTACAGCGAGCCATGCTAGGGTGGCTTACGCGAGCAGAAGCCCTTGTTTGTCCCAGGATGTCTGCGCAGGAGGCCTTGCTCTGATCAGCTAGGGCTTGTCTGAGAGCTGTCTGTGAGGTCTCCGAAGCCAAGCCCCTTTCTGCGTCGTCCCACACCTGCACAGCTGCGAGGTGGCATCTGCTGCTGCAAATGTCACAGCCACAAAGGCGTGCAGAGGTAGGTGGAAGCCAAAGGGCACAGCAGCAGGAAACACCTCTGCGGGCACGCGGGGACTCCGACACATATCACGTGGGTCAGGACTGAGTCCCTGGTCAGCCCCTGCTGTGCGGGAGGCCAGGGAAGCGAGTTTTAAATTTTTATTGGTTTTAAACCGCTGATGGAGTGGCATCCAAAGTCAATATGGAGGGTGTGTTAGTAAGCAGAAAGAGGAGTGGACGGTGCTTCCAACAGCAGGGTCTGCAACTAAACAGCAACAGGCAAGGGCTGGAAATGCTTTAAAGAGCAACTTTCCACCCTCTTTGTCTATGGCTAAAGGGCAGAGCGATGTGCAGAGGTGTAAAGGTGGCACTGTGTGCACCAGACCAGCGCCCAGGTCCTTCCCTCGGCCACTTTCTTGGCCACTGGCATATCTGCTAGAGGGAGAAGATGTGGGTGGAGGGGGCAGAGAAGGCCACCCGCTTCACCCCCGCCACCCATCTACACGCTGCATAAAGGCCCCTGCTTCCCTCTGGAGCAATTAGGCCAGTCTGATTTCCACTTTCACGTTCGTCTCTAAGGGAACAATTTGAGGGGCATTAAATACATTCACAATCTTGAGCAACAATCACCCCTCTCATCTTTGACTACTCATTGCTAATCTTGTGTTGTTGTTTTCCAGGTATGGAGTTCAGAGAAATAGAATTTGAAAGGGAGGCAATGAAATTTTTAATTCATTCAGAAATGCAAAGTATTTTACTTTCCAAGAATCTCTCAGCTTAGAAGCACACATATATTCTGCTTGAAATCATGCGGTTTCCTATCCGGATTATACCCCCTCCACTAAGGGTTGTTACACACAACTCTCTCGCCCAGAACTGTGTCAAGGTTGTGAGCTGCCCCATCTTTTATTCAAGAGTATCAGTATCAATATCCCATGTTCGTTCTCAGTTTCTACAAATAAATTATTTCCTTTGAATATTCCCAGGGCTATTTTGTGATTTGGGGCAGACGAACACTTCCTTTGGTTTTCTAATCCCATGAATTGGGCTGTAACTAGAACAATGAGGTGAGGTGAAATTTGGGGAAAGTGAAGGCAGTTCTAACCCATAAACAACCTTCCACTCTAGGAAAAATTCCTCTGAGTCTCACAGGCAGAAAATGGAGTCCCGTAACTTCAGTCGATGGTGGGCTCCAGAGGGACACAACTGGTGTGATTTCTATCTCTTGAAACATTTAAAATGTGTCTGATCAAAGGAGGAGAAAATTAACCACAGTGTAGGAAGCTGGCAGGAGGACGGACGAGATGACCTAATTTGCCTTTTCCATTACTAATTTCAGTAGGGGTCTTCTCTGGGAATTCCACACTGAAGTTCCACGGCAAGAGCCGCTCACTGGGAATCTGGCTGCAGAAAATGACAGTCGGGACTCCTGATTTGCAGAGCCTCTGCTGTTGCGTCCTTCGGGGTTTCGCAGGGAACCGCATTCTCCTCAGATAGATACACTGGGCCCCATTCTTATCTACATAATAACTTTGGAGAAATTTCCCCTTTGGGTTTCAAAGGACGTAAGACTGGCCCATCAAAGTTGGGGCTATGCAGTGAATTCATTACTTGCTGAAATAAAAATCAACACAAATATATCTTTGCCGTAAGAAAAAAACCACACCACTTAGTTGCTTTACCAACCTCTGGATTCAATTAATTTTTAACATGGAAGTAAAGTCCTTTTATTTTTTTTCCCCTTTCAAGCCAGACATTTATTTTTAACAAGGGATGAAATCATCTAAGAATGAAACGGGACATCTGTTACTTTATATCTGTTTATTTTAAGTACTTAAATCTGAGTTTGATTTCACACAATTTTGACATTGTTGTTTCATTAATAATCCTTACGTAATTGCGACCTCAGAGTGAGCCTCGAGATTGCAGTATTCACTTCTCGTTAGTGCAGAGCCTGATAGGAAGGCCAGAGGTGCCCCAGGGTGGGAGAAGCATCCGTGTTCAAAGCTGGTTCAAAGGCCACCTTGGACAACAGCGGCAAGCCACCCTGGAGAGTGCAAGGGGCCCAACGCAGCGAGGGGAGCCTGGCTTCCGCCGTTAATCCTGGCTTTGTAGGAGTTGTTGCATGGACAACCTAGAGACAATAGCTGCTGCAGGACAAATACAAGATTTCGTCCAAAACACGTATAACTAATGCATGCACAGGTGTGCGTAAGGATTCCACTTCATCCACAGGCCAGTCAGCCCACCTCTGAAAGCCTGCAGGACGCTGCGCAGCGATGCTGGGAGGCCAAGCAGGGTGATGGTTGGGTGCAAGTGTGGGTGCCCCACAGGGCTTCACAGAGAGAGACTACACCAGTGCGTGGACCGAGAAGAGTGTGGCCAGGGCTGGGAGCTGGGAATTTGAAATAAGAGCAGTAGGATTATTTTATTAATTAAATTCATTCATACATAAATATTTAATATGAACTATGTCCAGCACTAGCTATATACATTGGGAGATGACCCTTCTCTTTAAGAAGAATAACATACCAGTGAGATAGCTCAGTGGACTAAGCATCTGCTTTGGCAAGTGCAGGGACAAGGGTTTGATCCCAGGTCCTGCATGCCCCAGGAGTGCTGAGTCCAGGCATAGTGGTGCGCACCCATAATCCCAGTGCCGTGGAGGTTGAAAACAGAAGGATCACTATGAGTCCGAGCTGCACAGGGAGACCCTGTACCAAATACATAAGTGAAAAAAAAGAATGAAGAGGGGCCTATTTGAAATTTGGGGTGTCATGGAAGGACATTCAAAGAGGCAAACCTTAATTTGAGATCTGACAAATTGGGAAGAAGCTGGAAGTGCAACGAGGAAGAGAAAGAGAATACCAGGAAAAGGCAACAGACTAGATTGGTTTGCTGGAGAAAGAGAAAGGAGGCAGAGTGGCTGGGGTGCTGAGAAAGAGAAGGGGTGGGGATGGAAGGGAAGGAGAAGACGGTGAAGGAGATGGAAGCGCACCTGTCCTTGAGGCGAGGGGAGGCACACAGAGGTGACTGTATACACGAAGGAACTTAGAGGTGGTTTTAAGTAGGCAAGTGAAATGGTTTAGCTTTTGCATTAGAAAGATCAGGATGGCTGTGTAGGGGAGAGATCTCAAGGGGCAAGAGAGGGGGGCAAGAGAAGAGGCCAGGCGAAGGCGCCTGGGTGAGGGTGACAGTGGGTGAGGGCAGATGTGGAGATCCTCAAGGGAAGCCAAGAGGGAGGGCCGAGGGGCCAGATGTGGGGTGAGGGAGGGGAGGTGCAGGAGGAGGCCAGCACAGCTCAGGTCCTGGCCCAAGTGTCCAGGTGAACGGTGATTCTGTTCACCGGGACAGGAGCCTGGGATGGTGTGGAGCAGGGAGCTAGGGTGTCAGGATCAGGCTGGAGAAGGAGAGTAAAATGTTCCATTTTTGGGGCCGTGTTAGCCTTGAGAGTTAAATATTTGGCACTTGAGTATCTCAGTCTGGAGTTTCTTGGAGAAGTCTGACTTGGAGATATCAATTTGCAGTTGTTGACAAGTAGATGGTTTTTAAAATCATGACAATGAATCATGTTACCTAGATTTTGGAGAAAAGCAACTGTTGTGTTGGTTAGAGGCTTTCCAAGGAAGGAAAAAAGAGCCATATTTACTTCACAACATTTCTGGAGTTTGTATTTGTTTGTTTGTTTATTTATCTATCTGGTACAGGGTTTTGCTACACAGCTCAGACTCCTGGTGATCCTCCTGTATCAACCTGTTCAGGACTGGGATTACAGGCATGAGCCACCATGCCTGATTTCAGTGGCTGGCACAGCGCACCCAGGGTTCCTGGGCCAGCATGGCATGCCATACCAGGGATCGAACCCAGGTCCTTGCATTTGTCAGGCAGGTACTTAGACTGTTGAGCTACCTCTCCAGTCCTCTGGAGTATTTTAAAGTAAATTATAGACAGGATGTTTCACTACTATGTTCTTTAGGACACATTTGCATAATATAAAGATATCTTCACACTCACATACAGTCCCTGGAAATCACGTCTACATTCATCGGCTCAGCACTGGCTCTTGCTCTGTGCCTAGCATTGCTCATTTGTATTTTACTTTTAGCCCTCACAAGCTGCTGATTAAGGCACGATTGTCTGCTTTTACCAACAAGGATGCTAGGACTCTGAGAGTCTTGGTAACTTACCCCACGCCGTGCACATAGGGACCGATGGAGCTGAGGTACCACCCAAACTCCAAGCAGCTCTAGAGCTGGCCCTGTGTTGCTCCGTAGCTGCACACAGAGGCCTAGACCCCAGCCCCAGGGGGGCCTCTGCTTTTTTCCTCCTCCTCAGCCCTACTCTGGCACTGGCCTCTGTGCCTTAGAGAAATGTTCTGTCCTCTGAGCATTCAGCTCCTTCCTTCTCATTTTGGCCAAGGTCACAGGGCCATGCATGTCCTAAGGCCATACTGCCTGGGGCCACTTCTTTAAGGCACTTGGACAGGAAGGGATCTTAGCTGCAGCTCACCGACAGTTGTCCTAGGTGTGGATACACTGACTTTCACTCGGTCCTGGGCAAGCTGGAGCACGCAGGAGAGAGCAGTGGTTTTCTCGAGAGCTCGGCCAGAGAGTGGTGGAGTGAGGGATTCTGAGAGCAACCACAGACTGGAGGAGGATGGACCAGCATGTGCTCCGCAGTCATCTTAGTGCCCACTTCTCCTCCCAGGCTTCCCCTCCAGAGGAAGCTCGGAGCTGCACATACGGCAGCCTGTTCAGCCTCCAGGGAACAGCAGCAGGGAAGAGGGGGAAGTTTACTCAGCTCCATTGCTCCTGGGCAGGCTTCAGAGCTCAGCCCTGCGCTCCGCCTTGTTGTGGCCTGTGTAGGCTGGCCAGGCCTGCATCAGTCCAGAGTGGAGCCACACGGGGCTCCTGGTGCCCCGGCTCCTTCCCAGACCCTTGCCTGCTCTTTTCTGCCTATCACATATCATCATTTACTTTCACTTTTGTGTTCTGTTATTAGAATTTAAGCTTCACGCGCACAAACGTTTTATGTTTGGCTCTTTGTGCTCAGCATCAATAAGAGTGTGTGGCAGATAGTAGGCACTCAGCACATGTATGTGCAATTAAGTGAATCAAGCACCAGCCATCCCATGTCACAGACACGTATTAACTAAGAAGACTTAAAATATAGACGTTTCCGGAGTCAAGATGGTTTGACAACTTTCAACGTCACAATGATGTGAAAGTTTACACACACAACTACTCTGTCTTTTACTTTCAGTAAAATATTGGATAGATTTTATGCAGTCGTCAGTATTTTATTACAGATGAGGGTGGGTTAGACGCAACTGTAGTCTAACGTGAGCATTCTGAGCATGCATAAGACAGGTTGCGCCAGTGGCATGGAGCCTGTGGCCCCTGTGGCCCAACCGCTGCAGCAGGCTGTTGGTATCATTGAAAACTCTGTTACTATGTTTTTCAGTTAGTGGGTGGATTGTTTTGCCTAAAGTAAAACCTTGTGTTCATTCAGGCTTAATTGCAAGGTTGGCACTTGGCATAAAGAAGTGGGGCTTGGGTTGCAGCTTGGGCCCTCGGCCTCTGAAAGGTTCCCCATCACCGGACCAGTGCTGCCCTACTTCATGCTATCAGGTTCGATACGGTAGGTGTATTCAGTGCATCTTACAGTTGCTATTTTTCAGTTCATGATGGGTTTATGCGGTGTAACTGCTTCGTAAGTTGAGATGAACTTGCAGTCTGTGACAGGCCTCTGGCCACCTGTACCCTACTCAGAACTCTTGAATATTTTATCTTCCTCCAACTCTCAAAAACAAAAGGAAAGGAGGAGAGGAAGAAGGAGTAGAAGGCAGGAGAGAAATAAAGGAGAAAGTGCGTGCAGACAACACCCGAGTCTCCTACAGAGCCCTGTAGAGGACAAGGTGGAGAGCCGCGCTCGCTGCTGCCGCCAGCAGGGAGGCACAAGGAGCCTGCGCTCCCGGAAGCCAGAGGTCTCGAGGACTCTAGCTTTCCATCCTCATCACCTTCCAGGATGGCTTGGCGGTCTGGGGAGGACATTCAGGCGCTCCAAAGTGCGGCGATAATCAAGAGAGAGGGAGTCTTAAACTGAGGATGGAGAGCAATCTGCACAGGTTAATGGAAGCGCTAGCAATATTAAGTGAAATTGCTCTTCCATTGCTTCATAAGGCGGCACTGGGGAGCCCGGCCTTTGCATAAGCAGGGATAGCGTGGGATTTCGCGGGAGGGCGGGGGGCTGGGGATCAGTCATGCGGCAACCATTACGGTTCATGGGAGCCCGGCCCGCAGCCCCTCGGCGCACCTGCCGCATATTTACTCAGGCCCATCGAGGAGCCAGGCAAATTTGGGCAGGATTTCAAGGGAATCCGGAGCTGGGGGAGCCTGCTTTAGTCCAATTAAGTGAAGCAGCATCAGGTGGAAAGTAATTCTGAGTATTCACCGTTATCGGGAGTTTCGTGTTTAAGCCCCTCAGTGGACCTTCTTTTAATGAAGAACTAAACTGCGGGGTCTGGAGGTGGGCAGGAGGGATCGCTCCTGCTCACAGAGCTGAATTTCTCCCTGAGGAAGACAGACGCAGCCGGCAGATTTCCTAATGGGTACATCCCGCGGCTCGCTGAAGCACTCCCACCTGGTCTCCAGAACGCCTCGGTGGCTGCAGCACTCCCACTTCATAAGAGGATGGGGACTCCAGGCCTGGGACACCCCAACCCTGAGCCCCTCGGTGGGTGCAGTGCACTCAAATCTCTGGCGCTCTTCTATTTCCTGCTTTGCTTTTTCTTTCCCATGTTGGTCTTCCAAGGCCGTGGAAGCCAAGTCGTGGGAATGAGTTATAGGGCAGCAGAAAAGCACGAGTCTTATGTAACGGTCTTAAGGAAGAACAAGCCCACTGGTGTAGGTAATAAATGAAAGAGGAGGGTGAAATTCACAGGTTCAAACAACACAGAGAGACAACTGCTTTAGAATCTTCCAAGACACCAAGAAATCTATCACTTGTGCGGTGCTGAGGATTGGGGTGTGTCAGGCAGTGTCCGTGTCCAGGGTGACTGGCAGAGAAGAGGGCAGTATACAGAAACACATGATTGGCCCCTTAGAGAGCTCCAGACAGCAGTGTCCCAAAGATGCCTTGGAGCAAAGGCAAAGCATGAATATGTAAAATGAAGGAACCATCCATAATTTAACCACATAAACAATGCCCAGGCCCCAATTTCCGGGCAGGCTCCTTGCTGCAGTGGTACTCCCAACACATTCCCAGCACATTTGAGCACAGTATCTTCCTACCACCTGCAAGACCTCCTAACAGCAGCAAGGGTAGGGCTGCAAAAGCAGAGGCTCCCAGGACTTGTTTATGTGTAGCCAGTTTTTCTTATTACTGAGCACCAATGATTCTAAAAAAAAAAAAAAAGTCAATGATAAAATAGACCTTTGCTAAATACCCAAAATATTTTGTTGGTCTACATTAAGCAATCATTGCAATTGCCTTTGAGTTTAAATTTTACACACACACACACACACACACACACACACAACCCCGTATTAGTCAACTTTAAATCACTATGATACAATATTGCAGATAAACAGCTGACAAAGAGCAAAGATTTATTTTGGCTTATGGTTTCAGAGTCTCAAGTCCCCAGTTGCTTGGCTTTCTTGCTTGGGACCTGTGGTGGCAGAGTACATTATGACAGGAGTGGGTCGCAGAAGAGACTGGTGTCAGGGAAGGAAAGAGTGCAAGAGGCAGGGCTCCCAATGTCCCCTTTCAGGGCGCTCCCTCCACGAGCTAACTTCCTGCTACTGGGCCCCATCTCCTAGGATTCCCCCCTGCCACAGTGCCATCCGCTGTGAGCAGTCTTTAGCACACAGGCCTCAGTGGACTCAGGTCCCAACTATGGCATGTACTTACACATATTTTTATTTCATACAATTTAGCATATTTTATGTTCTCTATGGAGTTAGCAATTCTCATGCCTAAAATTGCTGGTAATTAATAAATTTATTTATTTTCATTTATACAGTCTCTGACACAGCCACAGCTATTCACCCCATTTGGAGTTAAGAACCATTGGAGCACACTCTAGGAGTAGACTGTAGCCTCCAATACAATAGAGCAGATCCCTACGCTCAACTAACACTTTTTTTTTTTAAAAAAATGTGATGGTACAAGCTTGTAAAGATGAAGAAACAAACCTCAGAATACAGCCATTCTGAATTTTGCTTGACCTCTTAGAGTTTCATTTGTGTATAAATTCAAGATAGTGAGACAGAATACAAATGGAGATACAATATTTTTGTTAGAAGTATAAATTTTAGTGTATACATGAAATACATTGCTCTGCTGAAATAGCATCTCTAAAGTTGAGATTTATACTTCTTAAACTGTCAGTTTCAAACTGAATACCAAATAGAAGCCATAGTTATTGGACAGTAGATGTTGGCTCCTGAAGGCTACGGTTGTGGCTTGGGTATGGAGGGTATTTAGTAAGGCTCTACTCCTGTGTAACACTCAAAACCAAACCAAAACCATAGCCTGCTTTCCATGACTTCCAGCCCTGTAAGAATTAAGGCTTAAATTCATGACCCGGATCTTGCTTGGGTTGGTAGAGTTATCTAATTTTCATACACAAGGGCATGCACATCCAGCTGTAATCTCATCCTTTCCCTCCACTTCTCCTCCCTGTTCCCCAAATCTTTCCACTCTGGGCCCCCTGTGTCATATTACTTCAGAAAGGATTCTGTGAAACAGTTGACTATTTTATTTTTCTTCTGAGCCTGATACTTGCTTCACCCCTTTTCCATTTCCTGATTTTTTATTTGGGGGGAAGCCCACTTTAGTTCTTTGATATCGCTGCGGTTCAGATGTGGTTTATCCCGCAGGGTTCGTGTGTTGGAAGTGGGTCTTTAGTGTGACGATATGAGAAGTGGGGCCTCCCTGGAAGCCATTTGTGTTTGCCATGGGAGTTTTTTGATCTGAAAAGACTAAGGTAGATCTTGTGGGACCCTGTGGGTTCTCACAAGGGTGAATTGTTCTAAAGGAACAAACAAACAGGTAAAGCTGACCTCCTTCATTGCTGGCGGCTCTCCTTCCTTCTCTTGCGTGTAATCATGTCTGCATGTGCTCCCTGTGTTGGCATGGCAGCCACCATGGAACTCTAATCAGATCTGGGTAAAAGCCAATGGCATGCTCTTGAATTTCTAAAACTGTAAGCTAAATAAGTCTCTCTTCTCTAGATATCACCCAGTATCAGGTAATAAAAGATAGACTAGTACACCCATCTCTAAAGGAAGCCTAGCCAAGAAAAGGTGCTCTTGGAAAGAATATACACAGGTAGATTTGAAAGAGTCACCTTTTCCTACTTCCAAATGAGAAAGTGGTCAGAAACAATTTCTTAAGAAGAGCATTTATTAAAGTACTGAAAATATGCATCATGACCAGGAGATTTATCAGAAGTATTGTAAGAAGACATGTGGGACTGACTTCCAGAAGAGGAAAGCATTATTTCCCTGGAAAGAATCCAGGGAAAACATAGAACTGGGAATTTCAATATTTTGCAAGAAAGTGGAACAAATCTTCAGAGAGACAGGCTGGGTGAGTACACACACAACCCCAGGAAGATGAGAGGTCGACGCAGCATGTTTATGAGGCTGAGTTTACCAAGCTTGTCCTCGGTGAGCGCTGAAGTTTAGGGTTAGCAAACAAGGTAGCTTCAGAGCACTTCATCTATCTTCATTTGGGTGATTGATTTGATGGGAAGACCCACAGCTCCATGGCACTGCCTCAGACCAAGACCGAGGTTTCCAGCCGAGGAGGGGAAGGATCTTTTCCTGGCCACAGTTGTTTTGTTAATGTTCTGGAAAGGGAATCAAAGAGCAGGGCGGTGGGTGGGAAAGCCCAGGTTTAAGAACAGCACACCAGTGCCTGGGACAGAGATCTGGAGGGACTGGCAGGTCTGTGACCAAGGACCATGCTCCGCACACCTCCGCAGCGGAGTGTGAGCCGGTGTGGAGCTGACACGGAGACCCGGAGTCCTCAGAGCCCAGCTGGCAGGGAGCCACCCTTTCAGGCCCTGATCAAGGGAAGAGTGTGTTCAGAAGAGACTCTCAGGACAGGAGTCTGGCAAAAAGTTGGAGGTTGTTAAACCAGAAAAATAAAAGAAGCAGCAGCCTCAGGGACAACACAAATGCCTCCTTCATCTGTTTAAAGGGCTGACTGGCAGACAAGAGGCTGCAGTGAATCGAACAGTGTGCCTCCCGGAATTATATATTGCAGCGCTAACTCCCCAGTCTCTCCAAATATGACCTTAATTGGAAATAGAGCTATTATAATATATAATCAGTGAAGACGAAGCCATATTAGAGCAGGGAGAGCCCTAAAGCAGTATGACTTGTCCTTACAGAGAGAGGAATTTTGGAGACAGATCCACAGAGAGCATGACCAGTGAAGAGGCAGGCAAAGATCTACAGCTAAGAAACTCCAGTGATAGCCAGTGAATGCCCGGAGCTAAGAGGAAGGAGGGGCAGTGCGCAAACCTGGGGGGATGCCGCCCCCAGAACTGGGAGACCAGACCTTGCCATTGTTTATGCCCCCAGCTGCGGGGCCGGGAGAGCTAAGCCAGGGGCTGAAAGCGGTAGACTCAGCAGCAGATCTTGCTGCTAAGGCTCCGGGTGTCTCAGGAGACAGATTCAACACGAAGTAACATGACAGAGACCCTTATAACCATGCAGACCATCAGGGGAGGGCCGAGTCGCCCTTGAGGCAGGCTGCTTCCTAGACCTGTGGATGATCAGGTGCAGATAGGACAGCCACCTGCTGAGGATGCCACAGGGACACTTCTGTCTTGGGAAGAAAGGAGCCTTGCAAGATTTCCTCCAACTGCGAAACCTATAAATTGAACTTAAAAAGTATTCAGTAATAACAAAACATTCCCTAAAACTTAAAACTTTCTTGGAAAGCACAGAAATTAAAGAAGCATCAAAAAAAAAATCAGTAAAAGCACTCCATATTTAAAAAAAAAGTGCAGGCATTGGGATTTTTAAAATATTCATCATAAGGGCTACCTCCTTAACAAACTTTTACGTGGATAATACAGTGTTGCTAACTGTGGGCACTGTGCTGTACATTTTTCCAGGGTTAGTTCATGATGCATAACTGAAATCTTATATGTACACTTTGAGCAACATCTCCCTGTTTTCCTCTTTCTCTAGGTCTTGGAAACTACTGTTCTACTTTTGCGGCTCAGTGTTGGCCACTGTAGAGTTTGTATTAGTGCTTACAAGGGCATGCAGGGCTGGAGTGCGGCTCCTCCAGCATCTGCACATGCGCTGAATCAGCTCTAATGCAGGACGCAGAAATTTCCAAGATTGATCCACAATGGGTGCCCGTGGAGTCCAGTGTCGACGAGTGAAGAACACCTGTCCATGCAATCCTAAGGGTGCAGCCGAAGGCCTGGGGCCCACGGCCTCTGGAGGTGGGAGGGTTGGCACTAGAGGCTGGAGAGTCTGCACTGGCAGGCTGAAATGCCAGTGCTGGCAGCCAGGGAATCTGTGCCACAAGCCCGGGGAGGGCCCCAAGGCAGAGGTGAAGCACTTTTCCAAAGAGCACAGCTGAGGCTTCCCAAGGAAGCCAGCTGAAATCCTCGCCTCTTCTTCTTTTATACCGGTCTGTCGGCAATCTTCCTTAAAGTGGGTCTGCCACGCCCAGAGCCATGTTGACTCAATTCAGCTGGGCGTTCCCCACTCAAGTCCAGGACTGAACATCACAGAGTTTCAAGGAAGTAATATGTGGTGTTTATCCTTCTGTGATTGGCTTATTTCAGTTAATATGCTTCAGTTCGATTCATGTTGTCCTAAACAGCAGGATTTTCTTTTTTGAAAGGCTGAAAAGTATTCCATTGTATGTGCATAGAATTTTCTTTATCCTATCCTCTGCTGATGGACACTTACTTTGCTTCCACATCTTCACTGTTGTGAATAGTGCTGTGGTGAACGCGGAAATGACGATATCTCTTGAGATAAGTACAGGTACCTACGAGGGAAGTGCTGACAAACCCAGCAGATAGCACATGAGTAACAATGGTGCCAGAAGGAAAGGGGCATTGCATTATGTTAACGATGCATCAGTGCGAGGTGGTTGCAAAACACGGTGGAGCGGTGTGAACGTTGTCTGTAGCGGGTAAGAGCTTATGCTTTGAAGTCCCGCTGTTTCTGGCCCTGCCTCTCAGGCGCTCTGTGGCCGTGGCCTGTCTGTGCAGCTTCTCTGAGTGAGTAGCTAAAGAGTGGGGCAGCATTATCTGGCTCTGAGTCAGAAGGATGACGCGAAATGATAAATGAAATATATGAGACACATGGTAAGCATTCAACACTGGGTCACTATGCTTATCAGAAAATTTTGGCTCCAGAGTTTATTATATATGATACACATACATGTGCATGCACACATGTGCATGCACACACACACACAGAGTGATACACAGAAACACACAGGTGGGTTGTTGGGTATGCACAGGGATCAACAAACCCCTTGAGTTTTAAAGGACATTTGTTTGTTACCTTCCGTGTCACACGTAATGACCTCTCTTTGTAATCATGAAGCTTCTTTTGCTCATACCAGTATAGTGTTGCTTCAGTCAGCTTTCTATCACTGTGACCAAATACCCGAAGAAATCAATAAAGGAAGAAAGAGGTATTTGTTGCACGGTGTCAGAGGCCTCAGTACAAGGCTGTCTGATTGTTTTGGACACACGGTGCCACAGACCCTGTAGTGGGGACGTGTGGCAGAAGCCCATTCACATTCTAAGGGCTGGGGTCCCAGTGGTGTGACCCTTAGGAGTGTCCCAGTGGCCTAACCTCCTTCCACCAGGCCCTACTCTTAAAGGCTCCACTACTTCTCAATAGCACCACAGCCTGGGACCAAATCTTCAACACATGGCTTCAGGTCTCAGCTGATAGCTGAACTATCTAAGTTTAAAAAAATATATATTGAGGGTCATGCTTTGCCAGCTCTTCCTACAAACACTCACGGGGATGGCGGGCTTTAGTCCACAAATGGGTGTGAAGCTCAACTAAAAGTCTGGAAGCCCAGCCTGTGCTGGGACCTTGGTCTTGGCTCCACTTCTCTCGCGCTTGGTTTGCACCCTCGTAGAATGGAAGCGGCCTGACCGACCTTATCCAGCGGGCCGGGCGATCAGGGAGCTACACTGGGCAAAGTGCTGGCCAGGCCACTGACCAGCAAGTCCAGGAGCATGGTCAGTTTTCTTCTTCCTCCGTGTGTGAAGGCCCAAGTGCCAGGGGATGGAAAGGTCAATTTATCCTGATAGAGCTAGTCAAAATGAGGAATAATGCATAAATGAAGGTAGATGAGGCTTTAAGGAAGGAAAAGCTTATGTTCAGCAGGATCCTTTAGGTAATGAAGTGGTCTCAAAGGAAACTTGAAATGCTCTCCACTAAAAGAAACACTGCAGCGGGCAGCAGGCCTGCCCCTAGGACGGAGGGATGCAGAGCCACAGACCCTCCCTAGTCTTCAGGGCTTCTCCTTTCCCTTTTAATGTTGAGCTTTTCCCAAGGATGCACCTTGATCCAAACTGCTCTTTATCTGAAGCACTGATCCATTCCTGGTGTGGTTGGCATTGACTCACGTTTGTCATATCCCGTGTTAGCCTGGCGTCTTAAAGGGGTCCTTGCTGTTGTTCTCCTTGGGTCGCCCACAGCGTTTTCCTGTCACCCTGCTCCACATGTGCAGCAGGCCCCAAGCGCAGCCTGGCCTGACTCCACTGCCTGGGTGTCAGCCTTCTCATTAGGCATGCTCCAGAGTAGGCTGGTGTCAGAGCGGCCGATGCATCAGAATGCAGGGCATGCCTCGGGCTCCTGGGAAGCTGTGCGTTGCGCATGAAATATGAAGCCAACTGCCAGCCCAGGGGAGACCCAGTGTGGATTCAGTGGAATCACTGCAAAGGTGGCTGCTGGGGGAGGGGGCCTGAGTGGCCAGAGAGACGACGCGGACACCCGTCACATATTTTAAAGGTGCTGCTCACCGAGGGAGAGGAAACAGGGAGGGGAACCTGGTTTATGTATCCTCAGGACGGCTCCTGACACACACTCCCCCGGCACATTCTTTCTGCATATGCTCACGGTCTCTGTGATTATGGTGATGTGCCCTTTAGAGACTGGCAGCCAGCTCCCTCTCCCGCTGTGCTCATCACCGACTCCTGACTTTCTCTTCTGGGACAACCTGAAATCGCAGGAGCAGTCCATGTGGATTTTGGAGAACCTGACAGGAAGAGGCATAATAAAAAGTAATGATTGTCCAGCAAGCCCCAGGGATGCGTGTTTCACACCACCTCCGGCTGGCAAAGGTTAAGCACGTCTAACAAGCAATGGCCTTAGATGGCTTGGAGGGCTTCGCATGAAAGCCTGTCCTCCTCTTGTCCTGCAATCTGCTGGCTTCCAACCAAGGCTTTGTGCCTGGGTTTCAGGCAGCCATTCTGAACCAGAAAGAAAACAATTCATTCCTGCCACAAGTCCTGAGAGCCAACTGTATGTAATGTCCCATGCACACAGCCTTCAGGCCTACCGCATCGTGGGCTGGTGCGCAGACTCTCCCTTAACCACTCTATCCACAAAGCAGAGACATTGTAATGTTTCTCTATGGAGGGCCTGCAGATTGGCACATAGAAGGCATTCAATAAATATTGAATCAATTACATTTGGTGAGACCTCTGTCCCAGCTCATCAAACATCCAAGTTATTAAGAAATACAAGTCTATTGGTCTCTTCAAATACATAAATTGGGAATATTTATGTCTATAAAAACAATTGTATAAAAATAAACATATAGATGAATAATATGCATGTAAATAATTTATGTGTGTGTGTGTGTTTTCTCTCTGAAAAAGAGCTCTTGGGTTATTACGGTCTCCGTGGGTTTCTTGGAGTAATTGGTGACCCAGAAGGAGTTGTGCAGCGCTTATCTCTGGAAACCTCCTGCAGCCAGGAGGAGAAGGGCAGATGCCGTGAGCTGCAGGGTGTGCCGGCTCACCCCGACCTATGGCAGAGGCACTTTACATTCCTGTGTGGCAGACGGATGCGAGAGTTTTCTGTGAGGAAGCCCAAAGCCATGACATCTCTTCAGAGACTGGCATTTTTAGCTGGCAGCATTGTCTGTGGAATGCCTCCAGGAGGGGCCCTTCCACAGGGCACTGAAGCTGGGCTGCCACTGGAGTGTGACGAGGCAACACCGTGTAAGCTTGTCTTGCACAGGGGATTCTTCAGCTATTATAATTATATTTGGTGGCTTTCTATTAATTCTGCAAAGAAATTGGCTTTGGGAGGAATTGAGAGGATACTATACTTCGCTTCGTTCCTAACATAGACAGGAGGCAGTAGTATTCAACCAAAATTTTTGCTCCCACAAAACAGTAAGCTCCAGGGAGCAGGAAATCAGCTGTTCTGTCCACCTCAGTGTCCCAGTGGCTAGAACAGTGTCAGCTACAGAGGAGGTACTTAACAAGCAAAGAAAGAGCTGCATCACACTTTCTCCTCTGGCCAGTGACAGACTCTAGATTGAATCAGCTAGAATCTTCCCCGGCTTAGGTATTCAGATATTGAGAGAGGGAGAGAGGGAAAGAGGGAGAGAGGGAGAGA
>NDGM011176018.1:0-20422 GCA_002564305.1 Octomys mimax | reverse complement strand
AAGGGAAGGAGCATTGTAGAAAAAGACAACAGGCAATTTAGTGTCTTTGAAGGTCATTAAAAGGTGATAAAGAAAACTTAATGCCAGAGCTACGGAGGATTTCAGACAGGTGATAGTTAGGGTCACAGCTTGGACAGCTGTTCCTCTTACTAGCTCGGGCATGGGGTGGAAGACACATGGCTTCCGAGATGGTTCTGCAGAGCCCCAGCCTCCTGCAGTTCATGTCCTGTGGGAACTCCTCGGCTGAGTGTGGCTACCCCAAGTGACTCATCTCTGGCCACTAGAGAGTGACAAAAGTGACACGATATGGCTTCTGATGACATAATCACACATGTGACCTCTGTCTGTGTGCAGGCATGCTCCTGTCTTGGCTTTCTTCCTCCTCAGTGTGGACAAGCTGCTGTGTCAGATCCAAGGCCCACCTGACCCCAGAAAGCACTCAGGCAAGGCTGGCAAGGTGTGGGGGTGATCTGCAGCCGCAGCCAAAGGAGAGCTACTGGGTCCTTCCAGCAGTCATGTGGGGTGCACTGAAAGTAGATTCTTCTTCCAAGCGAGACTCAGAGAGTTGTACCTTCTTTATTTTCTGCACAAGACTTCTGAACAGAGGACCCAGCTAAATTGTACCTACATTTCCATGCTATAAAGCTGGGATAGTAATAAGCATTGTTGCTTTTAGCTGCTATCCATCTGTCCAATTTGTTACACACCAACAAGTGACTAATCCATAGTGTCTAGCAAAATAAAAGAGGTCTTTTTACACTGATGTTAAGGTCTTCTGAGGCTTGATTAGATGCAGCCAGGGGACAGAGTCATTCTGAAATTGTCTTGTAGGGAGGGAGAGCTCTGGCAGGCAGCTGGTGGACAAGAAAGGAAGTCTCATGGTGCCTGGACTTCAAGATCTGGCATAGACCATAGAGGCCCTCAGTCCTGATTCAGGTGGGGGCTCCATACTGTTGCCCCATTTCCACTAGGATGACCCCACACTGTCACCCCACAGGACATGTAATAGAATAATCACCACTATGGAGGAGGAGTGCAAAAGAGATCCTTATAAAACTGTTTCCACTCAAAGTAATTTCCTGCTCTTTCCACAGAGTTTTGGATCCTCACTGCCTCTGTCCTCTGAATGACAGATGGCACCTAGGTGTAGTTTGCTCCCTTACGTGGGTGCTCCTAATTCTTTAGGTCTGCCTTGTTGCCATTTTTGTTGGGCATTGTGCACTAAAATTGTTTGTCACCAGCCAACCTGCTCTGCGGCCGGTATGGCTCATGGGAAGGAGAGGGACTTTGAATCTGAGCAGCCTGGGATTCTTGTCTTGGTTCTGAAAAGCAAATCCGACAGACTGCTTGGCACAGGAGGCTACACTGTGGTAACCCTTTGGGGTCCTAGCAGTTTGGGGCTGGTGTGTGTCTCTGTTTTTGTGATTGTCTCTGGGGCCTGGGAAGGACACAAGAGAGGTCACTCCACTCCTCGGGGCTGATGGACACTGCAGCCGCAGCTCCACGGTACAGCTCTGCAGCCTGGGGACAGACTCGGGGGATGTCAGGCAGGAGGGCCGAGCTGCCACAGGGCCTACTGTGAGGCCTCCCTGTGTGACAGAGCCAGAGGCAGTGCCAGGGCTGGGCCTCCATGGCCGCGAGGGACATCCCAGTGAGAGCCAGACCCGCTCCCACGGGACTCTGTGCCTGAGGCACAGCCTGCTGTGGAGGAGGGGGCTCGGTTCTCTCTGCAGCTTGCTTGCATCCGCCAGGCCAGCTGTGCCTGCATATCTGGAAATCCTGGTGCCTCTCTGGTCTCTGCTGAGGTAAATCGTGCCTTCAAGAAAGGCACAGAGCAGAAGAAGAGAAAACCTTCCTCCAGACAGGAGGGGCTGAGATGTGTATCTCATTTGGAAAGGGCACGTGCTTTTCATTAAGCCATAAACAGCAGCGATGGATTCTTCCCTCAGCTTTTTCACAGAGCTGGGCGCCCCTCCTGGCCGCAGCTCTCCACCCTTGCAGTGAGCTAGCAGGGAGGCAGGAGTGGCTGCCGGAAAAGCGTTTACCCCTCCTGTACTGGCACGGCCTCTGGGCAGCTGACTGGGCAAAAGGTCCCTGCCACAGTCAGTAGGAAAGGGAAGCAAGGGTCCTGTCTCTGCAGTAGGACGTCTGCATAGTCACGTGACAGCGGCTGTGCCACCACGGGGACGGAGCGGGCAGCTCCTACTCGTCCCTCTTGGCTTGCCGTGACTGCTAATGTAGCAGACGTCTGGTGGAGAGAAGTCAGGCTGCTGCCCTGGAGAACAGTCCACCGTCGCCAGCAGCATATTGTGCCTCTCCGCTGGCATCCTAACTAGACACCCTTAGTTTCTGCATACATTCCGTATTCCAGGCCTTTATGAAGTGGAGAGGCGAACTCCAAAGCTGCCTTTGCAAGCATTAAACAGCATGAGAAAGAACTAAGCAGTTTTAAGCCCGCAGCTGCTGTGGAGCCCCTTGCCTAGCTCTTCCGCTTTCTCCAAGGACTTGTTTAAGGGCTTGGAGCAAATTGGGAAAAGGACGGGAAAAGCCCAAGGCAGTCACAGCGGCCTCACTCCAGGATTGGGCTCTGGTTCCACACCCTGCGTGGGACTGGGGAGAGGCCCCTCCAGGAGACCTTCGGGTGGCTGCAGGAGCCTGTGCGGGGCTTTTACAGAGTGGCTGTGCTGAAGATCAGAATGTGTACCAAAAGCCACTCTGCTCCATGATAGAAGGGAAGTCCTACTTTAGTCCAGCATTGTGACACACACACACACACACACACACACACACACACACAAAAGCCCACAGAGGGCGTCACATGTGTGGACTCTGGTGTCTGGAATTTAAGTAAAATCTGTAATTTTCCCCCTGCATTTCCTCAGAGAAATTAGCTATTCTATTCACTGCATAAATTCTCAGGTTTTGCTAGCACGACACTCAGGGTGTTGAATTTTTTATGACAAAAATGCTGTAATAATTGTTGAACAGATGTAAGTGTTGGAGCCTCGGCTCTGGCAGACCTCACAAACCCTCGATTAGCAATTTAACTCTGTCCTTGCTTCCGCCCGCCCGCCGCCTGGGAGCGGAGTTACGCCCGGCACAGGCACAGAGGCAGGGTGGCTCAGGGCGGCTGGAGGCTTTAATGAGCTCTCGAGCCCAGCCAGGGGTGGAAGAGCTCAGTGTGTTCCAACCCGAGTCACCAGGTTACCAGGTTGCGAGACTCAGAGGTGAGACACTGACGGGGCCTTTGCCACCGGCGAAGCGGCTTCCGAGCCCTGGAAAGGAGAACCGCGACAGCCGCTCCTGGGAAGCCGGGAAGCGACCGTCTACACCCGCAGCTGGGCTACGCACGATGGGCCAGTCGGCTCCCATTTACACCTGAAAGCTGAGTTGCACAGGGATCTGCTTCTTTCCTGGCTGTCTACACAGAAGGCAGCCATGGGGGACTTGCTGGGGACTTTGTCCACTAAGTGATGAAAGCAGGCAAATGCCTCCAAATCAAAAGGTAAATCAAAAGAAAATGGCAGCCAGCAAGATGAGGCGGCTGTGACAGGCCGTCAGCCGTGGAGCCACCCGACAGGCCTGGTGGCAGTGCGGAGGCTGCCAAGTGAACCGCCTGAGGTGGCTGCCACCAAGACAGATGTCACTGCGAGGAGAGCGAGCTTCCGTCGCTGACGGCAGGGCCTGACGGAGCAGGAAGTGGTACTACATGCGCCACTTAGGAGAATAATAATACTAATAAAACCAGGACTGCGAAGGGGGAGAGACAGGGAGGGGCTGGCGGGTGTGAGAGTGAGGAATGAACCACCCTGTCACAACATTTGGTAGAGGAGGGATCGAATTAATGGCCTTCTTGGAGTGTGTGTGTGTGTGCGCACGTGCATTCATACATGCATTCTTTAGTGCAGGGACCAGATTGTTTCAGGAGCTGACATTCTGAGCTCTGTTGTGCTGGTGGGCAGCTCCGTCCTTTTCGGAAGTGGACATAGCCAGCAGGCGCAGAGTTCGCTGTCCCCGGTTTGTAGGAGGCCCACATCTCTGCCTTCCCTGGGATGCCTTGGTGTCCCGCTGTTTCTCTCTCTGAGACCTCAGTGCCGGTGTGTTGGCCTTCAGCTGAGAAGCTCCAGAACATTCCAGCTCCCTGTGCTGAAGCTAGTCAGGCCCATTTTCATGCGCATTTCAAACTCATGTTCGTAGGCAATCCTAACAGCAAGAGTGGCCAACACACTGAGTCTGAGGTGCTTTTTGAATATCAAGTTCTTCCTAAAAATGCTTTGCATCAATGAGAGGGCGCATCTGCTGCTTTGCTTGAGGTCCTAAGGATCATACATTGGGAAACCCAACCCCAGAAAATGTATGAAAAATAATGTGTGATTTTCGAAGTCTAAGATAGTTAACTTCTGTCTAGAAGGTGATCATGGATGGACTTTTAGCTATAAATGGGTAAATTGTTTATGAGGCACAACAGTTCGATCTGACCACAAGAAATTCACTTCTTAAAAAATGTCAAGGAAAGCAAAGTAAGGCATCGATGGAACAGAGTCTCAGCAGCTGACGTTCAGGTGCCCTGCAGAGGGTGCAGCCTCACGCTCTATCCGATTCCACCACTCCTACCACATCCCACATTTATGGGCAAATCTACAGGCTTCGTGTGATGGAAAGGCTTTGCGGTTACTGCCATTGTCCGTACTAAGTAGTCGCAGAGTGCCTGTCTGCCCATTTTGAGTTTGTTGAAAACTTGTAAGTATCAGCATGTGATAAGTCTCTCCGGGCAGTGAGGTGGGGAGTGTGGCCCAGCCCAGTGAAGCTGGAGCATGCTGCTCCTGGAAGAGACACTCCTGGCTCCACAGAAAGCCTTCAACAACAGGCATGTGGCCCTTAGCACCTGCAATATGCTCAATTTCACTATCAATAAAATGACAGGATAAACCTCTGGATAGCAGTACGGCCAGGATTAAAATACACTGCAGTGGGTGACTTAGTAAAAGCTTCAAAAATGTGGGGTGTACTGAATACCACAAAACAATTGGGCTGTAGTAATTGAACCCATAGGATGTGTTCTATTTGGAATTTAGTGTACACTTAATTTAAGCATAATTATATATCTCAAGCCATAAATCATATACAGTGGGATTCTGACATTCATTTTTAATATCATCTTATTAAGAATTGTATCTCAGAGAATTATTTCTTTTCTGTTCCAACTCAGACATTCCAGATGCTTTTCCTTTTTTGCCTATGAGATGCCATTCCTTATCTCCAGTATTCCTTATTCTAGCTTTTAAAGATGTATGCTATACATTAGTTTATTCTTGGGTAGTAATATTTTTTCATGTAGCAAGGTCTTTATAACCATGGATCAAATGTTCTCCAACTACAGTTACTCAAGTCAGTGTTTTCATCTTTTTCTCCTCAAATATCTTTAAAAGAGATCAGTTTCTTCCCATGCTCAGTGTCCTAATGGATGACCCTTATTTATAGGATGGCAATTAAAAAAAATTAATGTAGTCTTACAATAAAACGTCTATGCTCTTGGTAGAGCAAAACGGGGTCCACAGAAATCATTCATTGTGATGTTCATTATCATCTTTTCTGTATTTGTTAATTTAATTTAATATTTTATTTTATTTTTAGGCAAGGGTCTACAGGGTGTTCAGGGTCTCACTACTAGATTGGGCTTGTAATGATTCTCCTGTTTACAACCTCCCAAGTGCTGGGATTACAGGCATGTGCCACCATGCCCAGACTCAATGGCTATTTCAGTATACCCCAGGGGTGGGTCCAGTATAGCAGGACTGGGGATTGAACTCTTGGACCCTGAGCCTACTTGCAGGTGCTTTAATCTGCTGAGCTATTTGGCCAGCCCTGTATTTGTTAATTTTAAAGGTATGAGCTATGCATCGTGCTGGGCAGTACATACATGTTTGGCTAGTAGCATGGCTTTGAGGCAGACACCATTCATTTTCTTTTTATTCTCTTGTTCTATATTCTTGCTGCCAGCACAAACCTATTTTGCAGTGGTAGCAATAGACATAGTTTAAACTTAATTTTCCCAGGCTCCTTTGTTGTAGGAGTGATGAAGTTCTAGCCAATGAAATGGGAGACGTCGGCTAGGAGTCCTTGAGAAAGATAATAGAAGGCCCACCTAGCTAGAACGGTTCTGCCCTTTCTTTCTGCCTTGAACATGGCCATGATTCGACAATACTCATTCCATCTATGGTTATCAAAATAGCTTGGATGATCAAATGGGAAGAGAGAAGGTATTAGCTATGTATGTATGATTAAGTCAGTGCATTAGCCAGAGGCTCCCTAATGGTGGTCATCTCTCTCTTTTTTTTTTCTGGTGGTCATCCTAGGTGAGAAAAATAAAGTCTTGTTTGCTTAAATAGGAATAGGTCAGCTCCCATTGATTGTAGCTACCAACATTTCAGTTGGAGCCCACGTTAATATTTCCCTTTTTAGACAGGGAAACGAAAGCTGAGTGAACATATTGGAGCCCTTGAGTGGAAAAGGAACTCCTCCAGTCTCCCCGTGCTTCTGGTTGTATGAAAAGTCCGTGTACCCTGCTTTATAGTAGCAGATAAACAATGTCATAGGTCCTCTTGCTGCGAAGAGGCCACTCCCTGTCTACTTTGTGTCCCATGGAAAATTCCCTTGAAGGCCTGAACATGGCAGAAGTTTGACTCTCTTGGCACTACCAAGATAGAGGGGTCACTTGCTCCATTCTGGCTAACAGTCTATACTCCCCAGAGAGTGTGCCAGTTGTGCGACTGGTGCCACCTGGGGTCCTTCTGACCAGCTCTACCACCAACTGGATACCACTGCATGACCTCTGCAGTATTATGCAGAACAGAAGAGTCACCCAACTGAGCCCTATCCAGTGTTTTGACTGAAAAGTTATGATGGAGAGAAGGAAAAGGTAAAAGAGTTAACTAGTGGTACGTACCTGTACCAACTTCTCATAGTGAACGTAATAATCATGTACTGCAAATATACCAGAAGAAAAATAAATGGCTGTTGTTTTAAGCCACAAACTTTTGAGATAGTTTGTTGATCAGCAATAGCTATTGATCAGTTGTCAAATTATACTTACAAAAATGCCAAGACCCATGTGGAGTCACCTTACTCTTGCTTTAGTTTGTATGGATTGCTTTTTTGAAAAGGCATTTGGTACAGGGCCTCACTAAGCAGCTCAGATTGGTAGTGATTTTCCTGTTTTCAGTCTCCCCAGTGCTGGGATTAGAGTCTTGTGCCACCATGCCCAGTCTTGGTGGCCTACTCTACATACCCAGGGGCCAGGCTGGCGCCACATGTGGTGCCGGGGATTGAATCCTGATTCCTGCACTGGCCTAAGCAGGTGCTCAGTCTACTGAACTATCCATCCAGCCCTTGTATGAATTGTTTTTAAACAGCTCTGCAAAACAGTGGCCACAGTTCTTTCAATCTTATTGACTTAAACCCAGACACTCCCTGTATATCCTTTGTTTTCCCACCAAGTATTCCCCAGTGGACTGGAAAAAGGTCATACTCATTGGCTGCAAAAATAACCTGCACATTTTCAGTTTGAATAGGAAGGTTGAACCAGTGAGCATCATTTTTAGGGTGCAAATACATGAACATATGGAAGATATAGCACTTAAAGACATATATGTGAGGTCAGGAAGGAAGCCAGGTACTTGAACTGAACAAGTTTGCTGGTGCCATAGCATCTTTGCAGGGCAGAGATGATACATTCTAGGGCTGGAGATTTATGACTCACATCGGGAATGAAGATGGAGCTTTGAATCCATAGGTAGTGAAACAAGAAGGGTGCACACATGAACACACGCTTTCAAAAGATCTGAGACACTTGTGGGTTCTGCAAGGCAACTTGCCATTGACTGTGGCCTCTGAGAAAAAAGTCTCCCGAGAAATTAAAGGTACAAGCTGGTATGAGATGTGCTGAGTTTGCATTGCACTTGGAGTGCAGGATTCCTAAGTCAGAAGAACAAAGTATGTGTCTGAGGTTGTGGTGGATTGCCAGCTGGTGATCAACTTGTGACACCCCGGAACTGAGCCCGTGTGGAGGGCACCCATGAGGATTGTTGCTGGCAGCATTAGAAGGAGAACTGGAGAGGAAGAGGTTATGCTATTGGTTCCCTTGGAGGAGCTTGTTGCACTGGCTTTCTTGATGTCATCCTGGCTATTCTCATCATTGGAGGAGCTTGGGTCCTTGTCATTGCTGAGGATGGCTGTGGTATTTTTCAGGGAAGCTGAAATGTCCTTACTGTGAGCATCCCTTCCTGACTCCAGGGCAGATCTCTCAGTGGCTGGCAGATTCCTCATCCCACTGGCACAGACTGTGTAGCTTCCACCACTGACCTTCAGACCTTTCCAGGGCAGGTCTATGAAACAGACTTGCATGAGATGTGATTGTGGGCTCTAAGCCTCCAGTAGCCCCTGTGGGGGGCCTTGTCATGGGCCCTGGGTCTTTAGCTGGACGGATGCAGGACATTGCCATGGGATCCCGGCCCTCTGCTGGATTCTTTAGGTCTCTAGTGTGTGGACAAATTTCCTGCATTGTTTTGTGCTTGACTCCCTGGATAACTATGATAAAATTAATCCTATAAATTATGTATCCTGTATTACATTGCTTTCCTTGCAAACCTTAACTATAACAGGGTTCTCTGTAGAAAAAAAAATACAAAGCAATACTTTAGCGCCAGATTCTCAAGTGGGCCATGAGAGACCCTCATAGCTTTAAGATCAAACCAAAATCAAATCAAAATCAAACCAAACCTCTGTGAAAGAATAAACCCAATAAAAATACTAGAAACTCTATCAGGAAAGAAGAAAGTAGAAGGAAAGACAGCAAACACACCAAGCCAGTTCCTGCATACCACAAATAAAAATAATAGAACATTGTGAGATGAACGACAAATAAATATATTTATGTTTAAAGGAATAAAATCAAGTTTATAAGGAATAGAACACAAATAATTTAAATTTAAAAGATCCAAGCTATGCATAGATCTGTGTATGTATGAAGGTCCCTGGAATACCACTAGATTTCCTAAATCCACATTCTACAGCCTAATATGGTATAGACTGTTGTCCCGATGGATAAATGCTCCAAACTGAGGAGAGAATAAGTTCTCCATACCCTTAAACTACGCAAGCCTTTTGGTGGAGCTCATGCTGCAGGAAGTGGAACATTCACCTTGCACTACATTCTGGCCATCGGAGGGGCTGAGAGGTGGAGATCCCTTTTTTCTGGGGAGGGAGGTGCAGGGCAGCTCAGTCCACCCGAGGGCAGGGCTGGCTTGGCACGTGGGGCCAGGAATCGAACCACGGTCCCCTGCGCCTGCCTAAGCTTGCCTAAGCAGGTACTTTAGACCACTGAGCTATCTCGCTGGCCTCAAAAGAGGTGGAGATCTTGAGCAAAGCAGCTGTCTCTCTTTGGAAACATGCTCAACCCTTCTGTTCGTGAGCATCTCCCAACCTGGCTTCTGCTCCCCTGTCCTCTAGGATCACTGGGTCATTAGGCAGAAGAGTCACAGGGAGGCAGAAGCAGCCAAGGGAATCTGGATTTCCGAACTGTCCATGCCAACTTGATTTGTGAAATCGAGTATCCAAATAATGTACACCAGGGAAACAAAGCAAAACCAAAGCCCCAAATTCCAAGCCGCAGTACCATCCAGGGCTGTCCCCATCTTTCTCCCAAAGATGCACACTTCTTATCCAGAGGTCCTGTGGCTCATATCTGGCGACCTTAGATTCTCAGGCATTGTGGTGTAGGGTTTGTTCTCTACCCCCTAGAAATGTATACACTGCTTCAGAATATAGGAAGCCATGGCCATACATCAGGGATTCTGCATCTGATGGTTCAAGGCTATGTTCTGTCCACTTCAGCCTGACTTTTCCCATTGCCACCTTGTCTCCCATACCAGATCAGAGGCCCAGGGAGATGGGGACCATAGGAAAGTTTCAAGTGTGAGAAGGCTGTTTCTGTCTGGGTTACACAACAGCTGTCACTACCAAGGCACAGGCTCCTATCAGAGCAAAGCAGGGCAGGTCCTAGGGGGCAGAATTGGACTCAGGGTGCTGGATTAAAAAAGTGTTGGATCAAAGTCACACTCAAAATTATTTGGCATTTATCTCAACATCAAATTTTACTAGGCACCTTGTGTTTTCAGGCTCCAACTCAGGCAGTTGTAGTTTTCAAAGGTTTCCCAGGGATCTCAGTGTGCAGTGAGTGATTTTCACATTTCAGTGTGTTTCACAATTCCCTGGCTAGATCACTAAGACACTGATGCTCGTGCGCACATCAGGATGGGCCCAGAGTTAGTGTTTCTCCCCAGGTCCTGGCACATGCTCAGGCTGACCTCAGACTGAACTCTTGTCTTCCAGCTTCTGTGCCGCCACCCACTTCATAGTGGCTGTGTGGCTGTCTAGGCACAGTCTTTGGCTATCACATTAAGCTATTTTCTCTTGGTTCACTTCACAGCTCTCTTCTTGTACTTTTTGCTTGAGATGCTGGTGTCCTGGGCTTAATTTAGCTGATTGGTAATATATTTTAGCAGAAGATAAAGATCCTTTCCACCCATTATTGATTGTGTTTAGGGTCTATTTTTTGTGCTGCCTGTGAGAAATTCTCTAAGGCTATGGAACAGAGGTGAAAGAAACTTGCTACATCTAAATCAAGAAAACTGTATTTAGAGGGGAGGGGGAAGAAAGCAGTCCATGTCTTTGCTTTATATTGAGAATCATTTACTAAACTCATTAAAGAGGTTCTGAAGGGAGTGAGACAGGGTCAGCAGAAGAGGGAAAGAGGGTGCGAGAGAAAAGCAAGATTCCCGCTTCTCCCAAGGCATTGCTTCTGAGCCATTGTGCCTCGGTTCCCCAGAGTTTCACCTCTGTCCACAACCCGTGGGCTGTGTGATCTCAGGAAGGTTCCTGGACTCCTCATGCCTCCGTTTCCTCCTCAGTGAAGTAGGCACTCTGAGGCTGACTTTTAACTTGGAGGGGCTGGGGTTATAGCTCAGTAGCACAGTGCCTGTCTGGCAAGAGCAAGGCCCTGAGTTTGATTCCCGGTTCTGAATGAATAAATAAACAGGCAGAGGACTCAAGAAATGAGTTCTCAGGAACTGCCTACAGTAGCTGGTCTTTGGAAGTTCTCAAATTCAGCTGCCTGTGTGAGCTCCGTGGGCAGTGACGCCATTGGCCAGGAACTCGGACCCATCCTTTCCGATTCCTGTGGACTGTGATCACAAAGACATGACCTCATCTTCCTGTGCTCTCAGAGAAAACAGTTTGTAATTAGTTTTGCATCAACTGTCAGTTTTCAGGTGAATGCGAATAATTAAAGAAATCTTTAAGATAATATCTACAAAGCCAAACATAATATATCTCCTAGTCAACTAGGGTAGCAACTCTGTTGTGAATTTAAAATTTAAAAAAAAAAAACTTTTGATTTTTTTTTGGGGGGGCTATTGCTATCATTACTAATGAATTGTTGCACTGCCTTCAAATGCTGCTGGTGGACAGGCTAATTCAAAATTATAGAAGAGTCTAATGAGAAGCCAGTGCAGAATGATACTGGGAAGCTATCTTAGGATGGGCATGTGTGTCTCCAAGCTACAATGGCTTTCAGCTGCAATTTCTCCAGGCCAAAATCTGTCTGGATTTCTGATTTAGGTACTGGAGGTCAAATAGACTACAGTCTATCTGTTTCTGTTAGGTCTTCGTATATGTCCCCGCCTCACCTCCAGATGGACTTCTCTAGGGTTAAAGTGTTCCAAGGAACCAAGCCAATGATGTCTCTCGTATCAGTTGTATACCAAGAATTTGTTCTTTTTTTTTTTTTTTTTTTTTCTTCAGGGTCTCACTATGCAGTTTGGACTTGTGGTGATCCTTCTGTTTTCAGCCTTCCCAGCAGCTGGGATCACAGGCATGCACCACAACACCCGGACTCCATTGTGGCTCAGTGCACCGTGGAGGCAGGGCTGGCATGGCATGTGGTACCTGGGATTGAACCCGAGTCCCTGCGTTTGCCTAAGCAAGTGCTTAGTCCACTGAGCTATGTCACTGGCCCTTAGCAAGATTTTTTTTTCTTACCAAGATTTTTGAGCTAGCAATTGATTCTTATTCCTAATCTTGTTTTGAGGCTCAGTATCAGCAGGCACCCCCAAGATTTCTAAGTATACAGTATCACTCATATTTCTAAGTAGATTCTGTCACTCTGATCTTACAGGGAAGAGAACTGAGGCTTTAGCAGATTAAATATCTAGTCCAGGGGGGACTACCTTGGTAGAGAGTGGTGAAGCCAGGGCCCTCGCAGCTCTCTTGGGGTCTCTTTACATCCTAATTCCATGCTCTTCCACCCAGTTGGCCTCATTCCCTTGGGAAGAATCTGATTGGATGAAGTAGAAAGGCCTTACAAGGAGAACACAGAGGTTGAGCATATGGCCCAGTCCAGGCAATAGTTCACTGGTGGTCAGTGGTTTTTGCCAATTTGGCCAGTGCTGGCAAACATGGTAGACCGGTCCAGGTGCAAACATAGGGTGGCTATGGAATCTCAAGGCCTGGATTGCGGGGAGTGTCTCCTGGTCCACACTCTAGCCTACACCTACTACCCACTTGCCTACGGGAGACCTAGGAAGGATGAGGGAAAATAAAAATCTGCCAGTGCCCTGGCATCAGAGATTATGTCCTTGCTTGGTCCCAGGTGACACAGGCACAGCCCAGAGCAGCTGTCCACTGGAGCTGCACAGGCTTTAAAACTCGTTATTCCACCCAGTGAGAACAGCTTGCCAAAGAAGGATTCTGCCCGGGTATCTGATGTGCAGAAGAGATTTGCTGATGTAACAATTATTTGCACTATTTATATTCAAATGCTCTTTATAAAAAACCACGGTCTCCAAATTTACTGATAGTAACTGTGTGCAAATCAGGAAACTTATCTCCTTTTTATAGGCTAAAATCAAATTACACTTTACATTTTTCTCACTTGCAGAATATTAGATGGTGGTATCTAAATGACTTGTATTTATGAAAAAGGTGAATTTTAAGAACAAATTTTGAAACTGCATAAGCAGCTTAACGGGTGGTTTTAGAAACTGTAAATGATCTGCTGTTACATATTTATATTAAAATGAAACGCATATCATCACGTCGATTAGGCCTGAGTTCTGAAGATCATCCTGTCTAAGCATGGCTTTATCACTCCTGGACCCTGAGATTGCTGGTAAAGATTTTTTTTAAGTTATTTGACGTTCCTGTTCTTTCACTTGCTTTCTGACCTGTAGCCTGAGATGTGATTGAGTTCTCAAGACTCGGCAATTCACAGATTCTGTCCATTTAGGCACACGTTTGTGGTTGTCACATGGTTTTCAGTGTTCTTAATGAGCTGTTAACAAGCTGTCAATTACCTATGCAAATTAGGGAGGTTGCTGTTGAGAAATGGCTATAGCCGGAGTTGGAGAGTGCTACCTTGGACTGTTATGAAATCAATCATTCTTGCTTTAATAGCTGTCTTTGCCCATGTGTCTCTTATCATGTCTGGGCCTTTTATCATTATGGTATCTACCATATAAGAAAAGCCCACTGGGAATCTCGAGGGTGCTCAGCAAAGAGCCCTTCCAAATCCTTCATAACTTTCAACTTGGCTTACATATTGCCTTTGCAGAGGCACAGAGCCACTGGGTGGAGCAGGGTCACTCACTGCCATGACCATGCTGATAGCAAGGGGCTCAGCTCTTAGCCCCAGCTCTAGGGAGCTGTTTGGGACCTTCTGCTGGTGGTTCCTTTGGAGGAAAGTGTTTATATCTCCCATCCCTTAAAGAACTCTCAATACGGAGGCAAACTGACACTACCCAAGGCAAGCTAAGTGCTAGGAATGATGTGGGAAAACTTACAGTTGGCTGAGCCCAGGTTCCAGGCAGTGTGGGTATGAGTATGAGCACCACCACAGTGTCCTTCATTGAAATGAAGACAGATAATGAACAAGAACCAGGAAAAGTAAGGAAATGGCATTGGAATAGGAAGGAGAGCCTGCAATAGATAGAGACAAGAGGAAGAGCAGAGTCAGGAAGGTTGAGAGGAATAGGGGAGAGCAGGCAATTGCAGGCAAAGTAGAGTGATCAGCTGAGGCTCACCTGGAGGTGAAGAGGTCATCTTGGAGTGCTGTGTGGAAAGAAGGGGGCCCTTGAGGGGAGTGTGCTGGGCAGAGCCAACTGCAAGGACAAGAGCTCAAGACAGGAACAGGTTCCAGAGCAGAAAGGAGGGCGGTGAGAGGACAGCTGAAGGAGTTGTGGAGAGAAGGCCAGTGAGGGCAGAATGGGTAGCAGACCACTGCTGCCTCCAGAGAGGTCTGGAATTTTCCTCAGGAGGAAATGGGAATCCATTATTGCTTCTTGTTATTGCAGTTTTTAAAACTTTGTACTTCACATGATCTGTAGCTTGGCAGAAGAATTGTGAGGGAAATACAGTACTATCTCAGGATACAAAAGCTTCTCCTTGAAAACAATTCAACTCTCAAACAAAAGTTTTCTGCAAAAATTTGCTTTTCTTCATATCAGGAGATACACACGATCATAGCCATCTTCCCACCAAAGCACAACATGGTCATCTTTTCCAAAATCATAAAACAAGTGAAGTCAGGACACTGAGGTACCACAGTGCTGGGGTCCCTGGTACCCTTTAGCTGATCCCCTTTGGGACTCACCTCTTATGTAACCATGGTGCATTGATCAAATATAAGAAATTACCTTTGGGCTAAGCTACAGGTTGCACTTGGATTTTCCTAGTGTTTCCATTCCTGGTATTTTTCTTAATATAAAAAATAACTTTTTCAAATAATCTTGGGTATTTTTCTTTGATACTACACTGGTCTGTCAGTGTTTGAATAGAATAATAGAGTGGTGATAGTTGTAACACTGTGCCCTGGCCCTTTGTTAAACATTGAGTCACTGAATTACACTAATCTTTCAAACATTTATACACTTAATTAGAGAATATTTGGAAAACCACACTACTAAGGCACCAGCAGTCACATCAGAGAATTTTGCCAGTATCAGTGATCCATCAAGCTCATGCTAGTGGATATTGATTTTAATTGGAAACCTGTTGGCAGTTGTCTCCTTTCCATAACAAGCTTATTTGGTTCATTTCTGAGAAAAAATGCCTCCAAGCAGTCAACTCTGAATGATCATTTTTTCTCTCTCAGGTACTCTTCAGTGAAAATTTTATTGCATAAAAAAAAAATTGGCTAGTTCAGCTGGCAACTCAAGTAGTCAACTTCACACATTTCTTCCTCAAGACAAGTGCCTTGCGCTGAGTGAAACAAAATCATTCTATGTGTTTCTTCTCATTTTGTAACACAAACTGTCAGAAAAACTGCCCACAAGAGTTGGAAAATAATGAAATTGATGACCACGATGGCTTCTGCAAAGAGATACTTAAACAGAAGTGACATGACCTTAATTTCAAGTGAATGGAGGTGAACAATGTGATGGTGACCAGGAGAGTTTGTGCTGCTGCTTCAGTTCACGATGAGGTGTCAGTAGCTTGGCTGGATACACGTGTCTTTTAAAATTTATTATTGACACAGTCTACACATGTGTAGGGTTCAGCATGATGCTCTATTGTGTATACACACTGTCCTACGATCAAAGCTGGGTGAGTAGCGCATTAATCTATTTAGACGTTTGTCTTCACCTCAGTCATTTCTTTTCTGACAATAACATTCAGGGTTGTTTTCTAGTTTCTTGAAATACACATTACTATTACTTCTAGTGAATCTACCACATAACAGCACACCAGAGCTCAGTTTTCAGTTTTCCTTTCTCACTGTCTCTTGGCATCTCTTCACCAATCCTTCCACCCTACTGTCTCATCCTAACTTCTGGTTATCACTATGCTACTTTCTAGTTCTATGGGGTCAACTTCTTAAATTTCCTCATGTAAATGAGATCCTGTGATCCTTGGCTTTCTCTGCCAAATAGTATTCCACTGTGTGCATGTGTTACATTTTCTTGTCTTCACAACAGCTTTTGTACCACTGGTGTAAATGACCACAGAGTGAAAAGAGACAAACATTGTCACTGTATCACCATGGGAATGCTTTGACCTTGTAGAGACCTTGGTGGTATCTTGACTGTAGACTCTTCTTAACTGTGGCTCATTAAAAAGAAAAGCCAGGACACTGTGGTTAGTTGATGATTTTATTGCTTGGTTGTTTTGCCTACTGTGTCCTCACTCTGTTTCATAAGTGTGTGTAGCAAGTCATATAACTTCTCTCCTCCCCCTGACATTGGCCATGACTTGTGGAAAAGAAGGCAAGAACTGACTACCACAGATGCAATCCACTAGCAAGGTGGTGGTCCTACAGGGTATCATTCAGAGCCACTGGCAAAGTTGAGCCCTGTCGTGCCCCAGTGGCTTTAGACATGGAGGCACCTTTTTCTCCACTATGCGTGGGTGAGGAGGCAGGAGGAGTAGGCTGTGGTCTGAGGGAAGAATCTAGAAATTGGATCAATGTAAATAAAGAGTACGCATGAGAGTCTGTGAAGCTCCATGGACAAGCTGTGCAGAGAACAACAGAGGTAGGATGAGAGAGAGACAGAGACGGAGAGACAGAGAGAAAGAAGGACACAGGAAAGGGAGGAGAGCATTGTCTTTTATTAAAGCTACTTTGCCGATGTTAATTTGATTACATTTCTTAACAACGCAGAATATGACAAAGGCTCCAGGGGAAATTCAGACGAAGTGAAGAGGGAATTAGGAGCTTCAGGTCTTTAATTATGAGAATGCATTTGGACTCCTAAAACCCTCCACAGAAACACACTGCAAACAGCTTGAGCATTTTGGGGTTGCATGGGAGGTACAGTTCCATCTGTGTGGTCACCCATCCTTGTGGGGTCTTTCAGGTTAAGAGATAGATGTTTGTGTCATCCCCTGGCTGCTGACCTAGTGCCACCAGGAACTCCCTCTCAATTGGTACAAAAGCTGTTGGGAGCTCACCTGTCATCCTGGTGCTCTCTAAGGCTGAGGCAGGAGAACTGAAACTGGAGCCCAGTCTTGGCAACTTGCTGTCCTTGTGAGATCTTACTTCAAACTAAAAAATAAATGAACAAATAACAACAACAAAACTCTGGGGACCAGGATGAGGTTACCACTTGATTTTCTCTTCAAAAACAGGGCTCACCAGATTGCCTGTTAATCACCCTGTGGTGTCTCCATGACCAGATTACCATTCCTGCTTTCTTTTTTGTTTTCTGTTTGTACAGAAGATAATCTTTCTTTTTTCCATCTGCAAACTCTAGGGGGTAAATTTTGCGCACGATGCGCAGAGGTTTAGCCCTGGGACTCTCATTACCGTTAATGGCAATGACAGCACTCACTCTCAGAGCCCAGAACATTTCCCCTTGCACGATGGCATTTTGTGGTTGGATTTTTAATTGTATTTACAAATAAAGCCTACTCACAAACAATGCAGTTCCCAGGAAGAAGGCACTTTGGAAAATGAGTGAAAAGTTAGACTGTAGTAACTGTAGTGTGGCTTTCTAGATCTTTGTTATTATAATTGCCATAAAATGCCCTTACCATAAAGCTCAGCATTTGCAAGTGCACACGCACATTGTGATGAAACTATCACTGCCCTGCATCTCCAGATCTTTTCCATCTCTCCCCATTGAGCTACATCCTCAGCACTTTTTAATTTTTTTTAACTTTTAAATTTTAAAGTTTGAATCAGCTTGTCCCTAAGTTGCCCAGGCTGGGCTTGAACTGGCAACCCTTCTACCTCAGCCTCCCAGATAGCGGGGATAGCAGGCAGGCACCACTGTGCCTGGCCCTCTTCTTGAGTGGAAACACTTACCTCTTTCTCCTAACAACCACTATTCTCCTTTCTGTCTCTGTGAGGTTATCTGCTCTAGATGCCTCAGATAAAGTAGGGCCATGTGGGATTTCCCCCTTCATCTTGGCTTATCTCACTTAATCTAATATCCTTAAGGGTCACTGATGTTGTAGAACATGTCACAAATTTTCTTTCCAAGGTTTAATGTTACTGAACCATGTAAGTCTACAACATACTTCATCCATTCAACCATTTATCCATCCATCCATCCATCCATCCACCCATCCATCCATCCTTCCATCCACCATCCATCCATCCACCCACCCACCGTCCATCTATCCATCCATCCTTCCATCCATCCATCCATCCATCCATCCACCCACCCATCCATCCATCCTTCCATCTACCATCCATCCATCCACCCACCCACTGTCCGTCCATCCATCCATCCATCCACCCATCCATCTATCCATCCATCCATCCATCCATCCATCCATCCAGGTATAGTTAGATTACAACCCTCTTTGTCTATGTGGGGAATGCTATTATGGACAGAAGGGAACAAGAGTCCACTGGAGGTCTTGTGTTTACATTTTATTTTTAGGTTTCATTGCTGATTGTCCAGTGGGTCTACTTAATTTTTTGAGAGCTACCATACAACCCAGGACACCTGTTTTATGGTAGATTCTTATAGATAAGCACAAGGGTACCAGTTTTCCACAGCCATTCATCCCCATTAAAGTACCCTAAAGACTCCTGCATGTTTGTGCATCTCTGTGTGTGACATCATTTCTAGTTTTTAGACCTGTGATTTACAAGTAGGTTCCCCTACTACGCTCTATAATCTGTTAAAATCAGCATGTGGTGCTTAGTAAGTACTCAATAATTATTGATTGAATGAAAGTCTTTAAACCAACTCTGGCCGGGCATGGTGGTGCATGCCAGTGGTTCCAGCACTTGGGAGGCTGAGGCAGGAGGATCCATGCTGGATTCCAGGCCAGTGTGGGCTACAAGTGAGTTCAAGTCCAGCCTGAACTGCATAGTGAAACCCTGTCTCAAAAACCCTGTCTCATAAAAAAAAAAAAAAAAAAAATTAAACCAACTCTGTTAAGGTGACACAGGAATCTTTAAACATGGAGATCAAAAAGGGTTATTACCAGGATGTCTATGTCAAAATTCAGATCGCGCAATAGCAAAATAATATGACTGTAAACAGAGATAGAAAAAGTAAATTGACTAAATTATTGGTGTCGTTTTGATTTCAGAAAATGCCGCTTCTTTACACATAAGCAGTTACAAATGCAGCCTATAAAAGTTAATATTCATAACATGATTATCTGTCAATGAAAGTATTCGTGGCACACGCGATGATCATAATGACAATGTACAGGGCGGGCTTCCATGGTAACCCTGGCCCAGCGATTTCAGCCGCGAAGCCAGGGATCGTGGTTCCCCGCGACAGGATGCTGCGAGCCGCAAGCCCTCAGAGTGACCCCTGCGCGCCCTGGAAGGTCCTGACCACCTGGCACGTCTGGATTGCTGATTGTTCAGGGAGCACTTTGGAAACTGCCGAGGGCTTGTGTGCCCCGGGGAATTAGCGTAAACCAGGGCAAGCTGGGAGGGGAGACGGGAAACACGGCCAGGCTCCCGGCTGCGCAGCACGCTCTTCTGCTCCGTCGGTTTGTTTTTTCTTCTTTGCTTCTTCTCTCGCTTCTTAGTTTGTGCCCTGGTCACTAGCGCATTTTAAAGGAAGGAGCAGACGGGTACGTTGGGGGAACACGTGGAAGCCCACGAGGAAGCCTCCAGCGGGGACGCGCGCGGTGGGAAGGGCGTGGCGGAGCTGCTGAGGCTGCGCAGCCCCGGCAGGGGCAGCTTCTGGATGCCTTTCTTTGGCGGTTGTGAGGGTCAGAAAAAGGAGGGTCGTGGCAGGGTCAGAGGTCGCACTAGAGGCTGGAAGCCTGGGCGGACGCCAGTCTTGCTGCGGTCAGTAGGGTGCAGGCTGGAATTCCTGCTAAGGATCACGGGGACACACCTGCATTCAGGAGTGAGGTGTGGCCACCTGAATGGAGCGCAGCAGGCAAAGAGGACAGAAGTGACGGCGCCCCCACTGGCGCAGTTGCCCGGAGCTGGGCCACACGGAGACTTCTTTCTTTTTTATTTTGGCGGAACTGGGGATTGACCTGACAGCCAGCATTCCCTCTAGGCGTGGTAGGAAGAGCATCTACAGTGTGAGGCAAAAAGTGCCGGTGTGTGCACGCTGAGCGCCGGCCTGGGGCAGACAGCCCTGGGGACACCCCGCAGCATGGCCTGGCCCGCCTTACTCACTGAATGTGTCCCCCGTGCTCCTTCTAGATCTTTCCCAAAGTCAAAGTGACCACAGTTGGGATCGATTCAGGATGCGGAGGCGGTCTCAGCCGCACAGCCAGTGTCACTCATGAGAGACAGCTTCCAGGACTGCCACGGAGAGGGGGGTGGGAACGGCGACCAGAGAGACCATGAGGGCAGGGGGCAATAAGCTTTCAAAAGGATTTAAGCATTCATTGTGTGCTTTTGAGAGAGAGAGAGAGAGAGAGAGAGAGAGAGAGA
>NDGM011176017.1:0-21460 GCA_002564305.1 Octomys mimax | reverse complement strand
AAGAAAGAAAAGAAAGAAAGAAAGAAAGAAAGAAAGAAAGAAAGAAAGAAAGAAAGAAAACAAAGCCAGGGTGGTTTCTCAGACACAAATATGAGACAGAAATGCAACGGATAGTTACAAGAATAAGAAGGAGTTATCCTTGAGGAAGAAATGGGTTGGTCAGTCTAGGAGTTGAGAGAAGGAACAGCTGGGCAGCAATGAGCAGGCATGTAATCTTGGTGGAAAGTGGCCCAGTGGAAGCAAGGCAGGGTGAAGCTATAATAGTGTTAGACATTCAGCTTCACCTGTTCTAAACTGAAAGGCAGTGCTAGCTACTGTTACTGTCCATCTAGCTACTGTTCAAGAGGAGCAGATTGTGTGACTCGTGTGCCTGGAAATCACTACTCACATGGTGGACTGATAAATTTACACCTATAGTAAAACTGACTCTTGTAAGACCTAATAGACTAACTTAGTTGCAAAAGTCTAATTAGCTCAGCACTGATGAAATTGAGGAATCTCCATTCTTACCAGGGAAAGTTGTATCTCTTGGCTCTGCCTCCAAAGAATGGTGGATATGTAGCTACAACCTGGCTGGCTGTCAGAGTCAACGCTCAGTGAAAGGAATTTTGAACTATTAGCACCTTTAATCTTTTTTGTGGCATTTATTTTTTCAGCTAATATTTATCAAAATTTTTTAAAGTGAGAAAAAAGTGAAAAGAACTGCATTTTTCCCAGCATAGGTCATTAATCTGTCATTCAGAATACATTTTTATACATATCCTTTCCTTAAATGCCAGTTCTTAGTTGTAAGTCATATGTCCCTCCACACCCTTTGGTGTCTCTTATATGACATGCTTTACTCTCTGCCTTGGTTGACCAAGCTATAGATGATAGACAGATAGACAGGCAGATATATAGAGATAGATAGATAGATAGATAGATAGATAGATAGATAGATAGATAGATAGTACATAGTAGTTTATCTGCCCATACCAACTGTATTTTTTTTAGAATTTGTTTAATCTGCTATCACAGTGTTCTTAAGTAGGTAAATGAATGTTGCTATCAAAAATATTCTCTTCCAGTGTGCATTATTGAGCATTCCAGAAATGGCTACAAAATAGCATTAGCTACCCAAGTAAAGAGGGTGATTTCTATACGAAAATAATTTGTGATTGTACATCCTGTTCCCACATGCTTGCTTTCAATTATACTACTTCTTCTATGTTACAAGTAAACTACTTGGCGAGATTTTAAATGGCCCAGGAAGCTGTAGGGGAAGGTACCCTTTCATCTTCACAGTTGCTTGACAATAACATAGTTGGAAGGTAAGTTCTATGTCAACTGGTGGAGTAAAATTATTCCAGTTGAGGAGAGAAAGCCAAAAGGTAGTTTAATAATCATCTTGTGTTCTAAAACATGAATCACAGAAGAACCAGGAAGGTGTTTTGGCTTGCCTTTTCCTCTTGCTGGGAATAGAGGGTGACTTGCCTACTGATACAGCCAAGCCAAATCCAGAACACAAACCTCCCATCCCCAGGCCCAGACATTGTCACCTGCAGGAGAACTCGTGGCAAGTTTCCACAGAAGGAGTCACCACACACGTAACATGGGCTCCTCGGCCATCTTTGGAAGCACACACCACCTCTGCCCATTGACTCTGTTGCTTTTGAGGTTATTTGAGAAAAAAGAAAAGTACACTCTATGTACATATGACCACCTCACAGATATAATGGGAAAAGTGAAAAGAAATAAAACTGATATACATAATGATGCCCTTGGATTGATTCTTTAACCCCACAACTTGTTACTGACAATAGCTATGATTTGTTTTCATATATATATATATATATATATATATATATATATATAACCTACATGTATTGCCTTTGGCATTTGGGATGAAAATGCAAACTCCAGGCTAGTCAGTGGACTTCCTAAGGGAGCAGTTTTAATAGAATCACTATTATTATTTCTTAAGCGTACAGTGAGCTCATACGATCTGCCCAGTAAGTACTAGAACAGCTAGACCACCCTGGAGCTGCTACATTCTTCACCTGCTTGGGAAAGTAGAAAAAGCCAAGAGAGATCATCCCCTCCGGAACCTCAGGACACACTGAGGCCCACCCCTCACAGGGGAGCACTTCTTATTATCAGCAAGAGTGAGACTCTCCTCTTCTGTCACAGCAGAAGAAACACCTTAAACTCAATCCCCAGAAGTGTGTGAATAGTAAGTATACATTATTTTAATGGATTAATTCCATTTCTTCCCTCACTTGAACCAAAGTGAAAGAATTGATGTCCAAAACAAGCAGAGTGACTGTTCCTTTCTTTTTCTTTTTTTAACATATGTAGTGCTCAGGCTCTTGTTAAGCAGGTCAGGCTCATACTGATCCTCCTGTTTCAGCCTCCCTAGTGCTGGGATTACAGGTGTGTGCCACCATGCCTGGTTCCGGTGACCAGCAAAGCACCCAGTTTTAGTGGCTATGCATGGCATGTAGTACTGTGGATTGAACACCAGTCCTTGTGCTTGCCAGACAGGCCCGTAGGCCACTGAGCTATGTTCTCTGCCCCAGAGAGCTGTTCTTGAGATGAAAATAAATCCAGAGCACATTTAAGTCCTGGCTGCACATGAGAATCTCTAGGAGAGCTTTCACTATAAGGAATGCCTGGGCCCCACCCCAGATGCACTGGTTTACTTGGCTGGAGGTGGCCTGGCTCTGGGTCATGCTTGAGTACAGCACAAGTTCAGGCGCTGCTGTAGCTGAGCACAAGTAATTCATTCTGTCTGCTAGCAGAGCAGTGGGCTGGCCCAGCCATTCTCTAAAGGTGATCCCATAGTCAGCCTTGCAAATATCATCTGGGAACTTGGTAGAAATACAAAGTTTTAGCCTCCCCTCCAGATCTACTAAATCCAAACTTCTGGGGTTGGGAATCAGCATTCTGTGTTATAGGTAGTTCTTAAGGTCAGTCTATGAAGCACTTACCCAGGTCAAGCCTTTAATATAGACTGGCAGCATGGGCATCCCTTGTAATGTGCAGCATTTCACCCCCAGCTGCTATGTCAGAATCTGTACTTTAATAATATCCAGGAAGCTTTATAGGCAATAAATCTTGAGGAGCACCGGACTCAGAAAGAGTGGCAGTTTGAGCTGTCATTGGACTTCAATTATCATCTTTTAGAGCATTTAGATAAGACAGGAGCACAAGCAGGGCTCACACAGGAACGATGGCACTGTATCCTTGTCTCTCAGCAGAAGCTAATAGGAGATCTATCAAGTCGGTGGTACTTTAGTTCAAAGAAACCTTAATAATAGACAGAATGGTCATGGTAGTAATAACCACAGTTACTGATTATCAAATGGCTACTGTACCTTCCAGATATAATTGTACTTAATCCCTGTTAAAAATCAGGGAGAAAATTCATTCGTTCATCAAATATTATATAAGCACAGGCATGGGCATCCCTGTAAGGTCGGGATGCAGCTACCCCTGCCCCTATGAAATTTAAGTCCAGAGTCAAATGTCAGGATAAATAAACTGACATTTAATAAAACCATAGGGACAGATGAACACTATAAAGGTAAGGGAAAGAGAAGACTACTTAGGAAAGACCATTGAAGTGCAACAGAGGAAAACTGTGGGGGTTAGCATTTGGGCCAAGGGATAACAGAAGCCGATTCCTGAGCCATTGAGATATTGGACTCAAAAGTATCAAGCAGGACACAGAGAGAAGAAGAGCAGTCACATATAAGTTAGGAAATAGCTGCAAGCAGATCGTACATTATTCCGTAGGCCATGGTGAAACATTATAGACCAGGAAACTGAACAAGGCTGCTCAAATATCAGTGTACCCACAAATCACCCAGGGACACCTCTGAACTGTAGGGTAGAGTCAGTAAATCCGGGGTGGGACCCCAGGGTCTGCATGTCCAACAGGCTTCCCAGGGGTGCTGATGCCACTGAGCTGGGCGCCACCCGTTGAGCAAGCAAAAGGATGTTGGGCCTGAGAGCTTAAAGCTGCATGCCTGATGTACACAGTTGAAGAAGGTGCCGGGGCCAAATTTGAGTCACACGTGTTGGACTCCAAAGGATGGGTGTCCATCCTTTGTCTCTCCAATGGCCTCATGCCTGGTTCATCTGCAGCTGGTTAAAGAGCCTACCCAAGAAAGGTCTTTCTGCATACACTGTCTGTTACGTAAAAGCTATTTATCTCTTCTCACTCTGGAGGAGAAGCATCGAGGGAAATTGGATGACCTATGGTCAATGATATCTGCACTATGTCTTGTAAAATATTTTAAAGACAAAAATTCCTGGCATCTTAGAGATACATGACATTGGCAATGACCATTTGGTGGCATCTACATAGAAAAAAAAAATGAAAGTACTCATGAGTTTCTAAATCTGTGGTATATGTAGCAACTGTCCAGATTAAGCCAATGTTGCACCAGACTCTACAGTTAGACTCCATCTAGTTCTGCATTTCTAGATACTCCTGCTTGGTTCCATTTGCATTTAGTCCTGTCCAGTGCCTGGAAGAAGTTTAGAGTTCCCAGGTGTGAATGGACTCTGAGGTATCAGGGATACATAGTTCACCTGCTCAAGTCAATCAGACAGCAATACAAACCAAAACAATGCACAGGATGGGAATGTGCTTGAAGTTGGAATACTTTACTGAGGCCTATCTTCATGAAATCAGCCATCGCTTCCCATACAAAACAGATGTTCAAAGGGAAGGATGCATTCACACTTTTTCTTGTCAGTCACCAGCTTCTGAGCGGAGGGGATGGAATGATACTGTTTCGTGTATGTAATGTACTGTATATGCATTACCTCGATGAATGATGCTTTGGTTTGGTCCGTTGCCCTCCCCTTTCGTTAATTCTCTGTGTTCTTTTTCCTTTGTGCTGCACGATTAGGACCCTGCAGTGGGACACAGACCCCTCAGTGCTCCAGCTGCAGTCAGACTCAGAACTTGGGTATATGTCTGCTCTTTTGTTACTCCTTTGATTATTTCTTTGCTACAGTTGTGTTGAAATGCTGGAGCTGTTGTTGCTCTTGCTTCTCCCCTTTTGTTTAACTTCCAGTTTGAAAAGCTTTTTCCTCCTGTTAGTCTTCCTTATAAAGCTTTGAGAAAGTCTCTCTTTGTGGAAAACACCACAAAAAGATGGCTTTTGGCGTCCCTTATTAACTCCTCTAACTACTATACTGGCTCAAAACGCACTGACAAGCCTCCTTAGCTGGGAGACACACGTTCTGTGATGGGAAGAGTATTTGGCTTTATCCTAATCATTCTCCCCCTTTACTAACAAGTTGCCCTGGGTTAATTTTGTCTAAGATTGATATTAAGATGTTGTGTTTCGTTTGTTACCTGTTATTTCCATTCTTTAAAGAATTCACAATAAGGTCTTAATTAAAATTAAGTTTTGTTTAGAGTGATTCCTTTTTTAAAAAAAAAATGCAACTTCTTTNCATCTTAAGCATATGTCACATATTTGATGTTAGGTAATATCTCCTAAAGATAATATTTTCTGATGGAAATGCATTAGCGCAGGTTAAAAGATACTGCCAGAGGTGAAAATTCATCCACAAAGCATATAACACACAAGCATATTCTAGAAACTGGCTTTCTTTCTCTTATAAGACCTGAGTTAGCAGAGTCACACATGATATGTTTCCACTGGAGTGATTGTCCCAGACCACCACCAAGCCCAGGAGAGCCGGCTGTGCGCTCTCCAACTTCTCCTACCCGTAAATCAACTTGAGGTCAGCTCCGGTGGGTGTACTTACAGCACAGAAATTGACAGCAACTGCAGATCAGGGCTGGTCAGGCTCCCTCCACCCCCAAGCAGATTATGGAGTAAAATTTACCAGAACACTACTGATATCTCTACTATAAACAGTAAATCTTATTACAACCTTTTATGAAACTTTTGTTGTTGTTTTTTTTTCATTTCTAAATGTAAACCTAATATATTGGCAATGAGCATTAATTTGAATTCCTGAGGTTCCTGGACTTGTGTCTCTGGGTTTCTATCTGTATGGATGGTAAAGGAGGCTGCAGGGCTGCCTTCTTGTCAGGTTAAATGACATTTCTCTGGGTCTTTTTTATATGTGAACTGTGTAGCTGACTCAAAATGCTAAACCAAGAAAATATCTTGTTTAATACTTTAGCTAACTGACACATTGTTCTTTTTTCGTTATTAGACTTTTGCCTGTTAAGTTATATAGTTTATTTTGTATATATTTTATGTTGCAGTTCAATCTGTTTATTTATATATTTAATTTATTTTTATTTATTTATTTTTGGTGTGGGGAAATGAACATAGGATCTTGCATTTAATTGGCAGGCACTGTAACACTGAGCTATCTCCCCAGCCCCAGTTTGTTTTATGGTTTCATTCAAGCAAATGGTGAACACCTAGTAAGTACATTATGGTTATTACTTCCAGTGGCCCTGGGCTTCAGAGGTCCCCAAACTCACCCTTGTCAAGGTCAGTCTCTCTGACATAGAAAGTGGAAGAGGAGTCAGACAAGACCAGTGCAAAGAGACAGTAGTTTTATTGCAGATAGTGTAGGTAGCAGTACAGAGCCACCCCAGGGACCCTTTGATGGGTCTCTTCACCCCAGGGAAGGGGTGAGGGTGCTCAGAGCAGAGACAACAGTGAATCTGGGGCCGCAAGCCTATGTTATGAGGTAGAGATCCAGTCTCCCTCCCCTTGAGGGTTGACGCTTGATTGGTTACTAAACTTGTTGCTAGGATCCAGAGTAAGAGGATAATAAAAATAATATTTCTCAGCACAATTTAAATTTTTCTGATGGCTTTACTTCTTTATGTAAATCTATAATTCTGCCTGGTATGCCTCCTACTACCTGATGGAAATACTTTAAATGTCTTATAGTAAAGAGCTGGTGGTACATATTTCTTTTTTGCTTTTTATTTCTTACAAGTCTCTATCCTCTCTCTCACTCTCTCTCTCTCTCTCTATCTTTGTTGTTGAAATGTCTTTTCAGTGAGGATTCAATTCCCTTCAACAGTCATTTTCATTCAGCACTAAAAATGTTTCAATGTATCTCACTTATATTCCTTTTTTACCAAAAGTCTGCTATATCCCTACCTTTAATCTCTTGTATGAAACATGGTTTTATTTTTTGACAGCTTTTATGATGTGCCTACCCTTTTACACTTATTTTCAGCAATTTAATTATAATGTTTCTAGGCATACTTTTTGTTCATTCTTCATTTATTTAGAATCACTTCAGTCTTGGATCTGTCAGTTCACAGTTTTCAGCAAGTACACAGAAACTCGCTATCTGTTTTTTTCAAAGTTTTTTCTTTCCGTCTTTTCTTTCCTAGATATTCAAACCACATATATTTGAGGTAACTTTTAGTTTTCTAGGGGCTGGGGATTTGGCTCAGCGGTAGAATGCTTGCCTAGTTTTTCCATGGCTCACTTCATTTATTTTTTAATTTTCTGTATGAATTTTACTTTAGATAGTTTCTACTAGTATATTTTCCTGCTCACTAATTTTGATTTTGCAATATCTGATCTGACATGAAGGCTACCCAGTAAATTTCCAATGTCAGGCATTTTAATTTTTCATTTCTAGACATCCAATTTGGATTTCTTAAGTATCTCCTGTGTGTGTTCTAATATTTTTTAAACATATGCAATGTAGCTTTACATTGTTTTTGCTATTTTGTACCTTTGTTAATTCTTGGTCAGTTTCAGTGTACTGACTTATCTTTTAATTTTAGTAACTTTTTTTGCTTCTTTGCTTGTTTCATAATTTTTTTGTTGAAATTTAAATTTCATATATTTGATATATTTTTGCTCTATATTATTTCTTTCATTCTCCTAACTTCAGCCTTAGCTGTTCTTTAAGATGTTTGAGATCTTTCTTTTTTTCACATAGGAATTTATTGCTAGAGAATTTCTATTTGGAACTAGTCTTGTAGTAGTTCATAAATGTTGCTGTGTTGTGTTTATGTTTTTTTGTTTGTCTCATGCTCAAAGAATGTATTTGTATCCATTCTTTTTTGACTATTTTCTTTGACCCAATGGTTGCTCAACATTATAATCTAATTTAATTTAGCTTAATGCCTATATATTTGTGAATTTCTCACTTTTCTACTACTGGCTTCTAGTTTAATTCCATTGTGGTCATAATATGGGCTGGTATGATTTTGATATTCTTAAATTTATTAATCCATTTGTGGTATAACATGTCAACTATACTGAAGAAGGTTCTTTCTCATGTGGACTTGTGAAGAGTATATACTGGGTATTTCTATTTGTGTTTGTGAGGTCCATTTAGTCTAGAGGGTTGTCCAAGTTCACTGTTTCTTTAATGATTTTCTCTTTTTCTTTCTTTCTTTCTTTTTNTTTTTTTTTGGTGGAACTGGGGATTGAACTCAGGCCCTTGCACTTGCCAGGGAAGCTCTTATTCTACTGAGCCATCTCCCCGGCCCTATGATTTTCTATCTTGATCTTAAAAGTACAATATTAACATCTCCTACCATTATTCATTGCATTGCTGCCAATTTCTCCATTCAGATCTGACAATATTTATATTATGTACTCAGATACTCTGACATTTAACATATTTATATGTATAGTTGCTATATCTTCCTGTTGTACTCAGACTTTTATCAATGTATGGTGACTTTGCTTGCCTCTAAAGACTTTGACTTAAGTCTATTTTGTCTGATGTAGATGGAACTATTCTTGCTTTATTTTCATCACTAGTTGCATGAGTTTTTTTTTTTCTGCCTCTTCACATTCGTGCTAAAAGTGTCTTTTGGTTTAAATTGATTTTTCTTATAGAAGCAAAATATTCACATCTTGTTTTTCAAATTCATTCAGCAAGTCTCTGTCTCTTAGATATTGGTCTTAACCACTTATGCTTAAATAATTGTTGACAGGAAAGAGTTTGATATTCTCAGTGTGTTGTTTTCTGTTTGTCTTGTAGTTCTGAATTCTCTTGCTGTTTTGTTTGGAGTTTTGTGGTATACATTGTTATGTTTTATTACTTTTTCTTTTATTTGAGTTCTACAAGTATTTTGATGGTTACCATAAAACACATAAAATAGCTTACAGTTATAACAGTTCCTTTAAACAATTTCTCTTGCATACAAAGGTACATTTTTATCTCACCTTTCCTGTAGTATGTGCTATTGATGTCACAATTCACAACTCTTGGTACTGTGTATTAACATAATTTAATTATACCAATTTTAATGCTTTATATTTTTAGTTTTATATTTGAATTAAAAGCTATTTATCCACCACCATTTTTAAGAAAGTATTTTCTGTTTTCATTCATATGTTTACCTGTATGAATGAATCTTATGCTGCTTTTTGCTTCTGTGCTGCTTTATTTTGGGGGGGGGGAGAATTGAACTTAGGCCCTTGTGCTTGCCAGGGAAGCACTTATTCTACTGAGCCATCTCCCCGGCCCCTTCTGTGCTGCTTTTTGCCTTTTGTTTCTCATCCCACTTCATCTAGAAAGACACCCTTTAGCAATTATTGTAAATCAGAGCTGATGATAGTGTATTTCTTCTGCTTTGTTTGTCTTTATCTCCCTTTAATTTTTGAGGGACAGGTTTTCTAGCCATGGTATTCTTGTAGTCATAAGAAGTACGCACACATGCTCATTGAAATTCCCAGGGACTAGTAATTACCTGTTCCGCCAGCTCGATGAGACTGGCAACTTAGAAGCCAAATCCTTGGGTAGAAACCAGAAAAGTCAAGACAGCAGATGTGCAACGCAATCCCTTCTAGGGAGGAACTGGGAAGTCGCTGAAGTTTGGTGGCAGGAGCTGTCATAGGAAAAGCCAGCAGAGTAATTTAGTGGCACTAATGTGTTCTCTGTAGACATCAGATGAGTAGTAAGTACGAGTCTACTGGCTCCCGAGGTAAGTGAGTTAGTAGTGCAATGCCAAGACAGCAGGTGAAAAGGTGGTATATCATATACAGTCCAATTCCTTTCCAGGAAGAAGCTGGAGTCTTGTTTTCATTGCTAGAGTAAAGTTGGGAGGAAGAACTTTCAGAAGTGTCCCCACTCCCAAGGGGCTAGTGATTACCTGCCTTGTTAACTTCCAGCTGTAGGGTGTTTAGAAACCAGAACTCTGAGTAGCTGCTGGAAAAGTCAGAGCTTTTGATATCCAATCTAAGCCTTTCCTGATAAAGCTAGAAGCAGGTCTTTGTTGTCTGTTTGCACTGTTGCATTAGGACATGGAGACATAAGAATATTCACAGACCCTGTTCAAAGCTGCCTGTTTTCTCTTGCATCCCAGGCTGTTGGTGAATGTTGGGTACTATCAGCTTCCAGAGATTGGCACTCAATCCCTGTGGTAGCAACTGTGAAAACTGGAACACTACTTGTGTGTTTCAAGCCCTTAACTCCTCACAGAAAAGGTGAAGGATGAAAAATCCTCTCTGACCATGTGGTATAGTGCCAGGGATGGGATTTAAAGTGAGAATGCATCTCACCCTTTCTTACTGATTTTCCTGCTGAATTTTCTCAGTTATCCAGTGGATAAGAGTCTCTCACCCAATTTCTGGATTTTTCATAAGAAATTGATTTACATATGTATTCAGTTCACCTATGGCTGAAGGAAGAGGCCCAAGTCTCTTATTTTGCCATCTTGTTCTCCCATACCGCTGGTATCAAAATACCCAACAAAATACCCAGCTCACAAGTTAAAGGAGAAAGGGTTTATTTCAGCTCATGATGTGTTGAGGTTTTAGTCTATAATAGCTGACCCCAAGGCAGGGCAACATAGCAGAGGGGCATTAGAGGGTAGAAACACTCTACAGCAGGACAGGCAGAAAGCTTCGGGTAGGCTTTCCTTGTATCTCATGCAGGCTACAAGCCTTTTGAGTGGTGCCACCCACATCCAGGTGGGGCTTCCCATCATCCACATCCAGAAATATGCCCAACCAATCACTGGACTGATTTAATTATCACAGCCTTAATCCATGGTCACACAACTTGGATTCAGCCACTTCCAAGCAATTCCACCTATGAGAACATGAGGCGTCGGGGGAGCAAACAGTTCAAGCTATAACAGCTGGTAGTTTTTTGTTGACATCAGACATTTTGAGTATTATTTTGTCATATTTTGGATATATTTGAATCCCCATAAATTTCTTATGAAATGTAATTAGTGCACTTGAAAATAGCTTCCTTGTCTCAGGTTCTGCTGTTAAGAATTTTTTTTTTTTAATTTTATGTATTTGGTACAGGGTCTCACTGTGCAGCTTGGATTCATAGCAATCCTCCTCTTGTCTCAGCCTCCCCAGTGCTAGGACTACAGGAATGCACCACCGTGACTGGTCTCTAGCTAGTTCAGTGCACCTCGGGGCGGGAGGGGTGGATGGCATGGCAGATGGTACTGGGGATAGAACCCCAGTCCTTGCGCTTGCTTAAGAAGGCACTTAGTCTGCAGAGCCATCTCACTGTCTCTTAAGAACATTTTAAAAGTAGTCTTTTTGTAGCTTTCAGTACAGGAATGATTAATTCTACTACTGAGGCAAAACTTTCATATGTATTCTTAATACTTACCTGTAAGTCTTGAGGTTTTTCTGTCTGACAACAAGCAGTATTCAATAGAAATGAGAGACTAGAACTGTTCCCCACAGTCCTTTCAGCTAATTCTTTCATTGGCCTCAAGCAGTTTCTCCCATGGCTACATGGATATTGAATGAGCTAAATCCTCAGGGTACCCCTTGTCAAACCTGAGCTATATGTTGCGCAGTTTTCTGCTGCTTCTTTTGCTTCGATTTAGGGCATCTTGGGATTTCATCTGGGTTCTACCCATGTACCAAGGCCTGAAAAATCCAAGGCCATGCCCTGGAGGCAATAGTGGGCTCCTATTACTTGTTTCCCTTCTCTCAGGTGTCATTGTCCTTCACTGTCAAACCTCTAATGTCTTGTAAGATGTACTTTCATTCAAACTGCGGTCTATTTCTTGGAATTGTTTCACCTGGAAGAATAAGTCTGTTCTCTGTAGCTCCATTTAGATCAAAGAACAAGAGTTGTGCCACTTGATTCTGGATTTGTATGTTAACTTGTGACCCCCAAGGCAAATGTCAGCAGAGGAATTAGGGAGCCGATCCAGCGCTTAAAAAATAGCTTTCACAAGAAAATTGTAGCTGAACTGAGAAAATCGGTTCACCTCAGATTTTTTTTTTTTCCTGCTAAGAAAATACCTACGAGAGGATTAAAAATGTTTGGCTTTCTTAGATTATTTTAACAGATAGACAATTCTGAAAGGAAAAAATAAAATGATAGGACAAAAAGCACAAGTTCAAATGCCACAGAAAGAACCTGGCGAAGCTGCAAAGAAGATGTAGGCATCATTGAAGTTTGGAACTACAATAGGAAGGTTTGAAGGAACATGGTATTTAAAATAGTTTGGGTAGCTGAATGTCCTCTTTCATGAGTGTCTTTAGTTGTGCTGTGTGACTGTGTCAATGCTCTCAATCAATTGTAAACATTTGATTTTCCTGGTCATTTTGGGCTGTGGGAAAAGACAAGCCAAGTGCTGCCAGACCCGCTAAATAAATGGAAGAGGACACATTGTAATGTTTGTAAGCCTTTCTTTCCTTTGGATGGCATTTGGCAGCAGCATTCACTATATATATATATATATATATATATATATATATATATATATATTATATAATATATATATATATAACTCATGAAAGAGGAATTCCAAAATTGCTTCAGAAGATGGCAAGAATGAGCACCTCGTTGTGTTCACAGTGTGGAGGATGATTTTTAAAACGAATTAATGACAGTGCATCTTGTACTCTAATGCTTTTTCTTAAAATATAAACATTTACTCTATTTTTCAAACTCCCCTCATGTTAAACTCTTGCTAGGGTTGTTTGAATATTTGGAAGCAAAGAGAGACTGGGGGGAAACTGAAGTCATAGACGAGAATTTAGCTGCTCCTGTCCTGAATGGGATGAGAATTTCTTTCGGTATTTAAGAGACACTGTTAATAGGTAGTGACTTCTTCTTCCTCTGAACCTTCTCTGTGTTCTGGCTGAAACAGAACAGAGTGTGGCTGAATCCTTTGGCTGAGTATCACCTGCTGACTCTGCCAGTCACCATCACAAATGGCTCTAGTGAAACAAATCAGCCTATCAAAGGTAGAGGTAAAACCAGCTCTCTAAGGTCACTGAAGATGTGAAGGTAGACATTAGTGAAATATAACAAGGCAGTTCTGGCTGTCTTCTTACATTTCAGAGCTGTTGCCATCTGCCTAAGAACAGCAATAGCTTCCGTAGTCTTCATGTACAAACCTTGACTTGGCTTATTTCCCGAATTTTGAAAAATGTTCTTTTCTGCCTTGCTGTTGCTTTCTGTCTCCCTTTCTGTCATTCTGTCCTGTCTGTCTTTCTGTCTTTCTGACAGTCCTTGGTCAGGAAGTATGCTTTTACTGTGATACGTCCTGAAAAGGAAAAAAACCAGCATAATCATTAGCTTATGGAAGCTTGTTAAAAATATAAAGGAAATAAAACATCATTCCTAAAAATTTGTTATATCATATTGTCACTAGTATGTAATATTGGAGAAAATATGTGCCATCTGTCTCTATTATTCTGAACTTTCAATTTCCCTTCTCAATGGGCACTTGACAGCACAGCCTCTAACAGTGTCGCCAATTTCTAGTAAAACCATGATTATTTTGACTCTTCTTTCAACCCAGGAATATTGCAGGGTTTACTTGTGTTAGGAAATTCACGGCAAACCTTCTGGCTGTGCCTGTTGCCTGAGCCAGAGTTGACATTTGCTTCTGTTCAGGAAAAATACTTTAGCTGCCAAGCTAATATCTCTGTACTTAGAATCAAATATCATGGAAGTGAAATAAACACTTCCAAAGATGTGAATGTAGAAGAACGGGAGCGCCTCTTTTGTGAAATAGCTAGAAAAGGCCAGCTGCCCAGGAACCTCTCAAGAAACACTCCCTGAGTTTCCCTGGAGGCAAAGTGCTCACTGCGCGGGACCAGGGAGTCCCGGCCCTTTCTTGGGGTGGAGCCTGCTCCACTCCTTCACTTCCTGTGTGTCGCATTCCCAACTCTAGCAGCCTGCCCTGGAGATGCCACACTTCGAAGCCTATCTACACCAGAGTACAGGCTATAAGAAACGAAGTAATCACTTTTGAAAGCCTCGGTACAGGGCTGGGTAGAGGGCTCAGTGGAATAAGTGCTTCCCCGGCAAGCACACGGGTCTGAGTTCAATCCCTGGTTCCGCAAAAAAAAAAAAAAAAAAAAGGAAAAAGAAAAAGAAAGCCTTGGTCACAGTACACAATCCCCTGTGCTATTGTTTTCTCATGTCCTTTATCTGTGGATGCAGCATCTCTAGTATAACTGTCAGTAGATGCTCCTAAGGGTCGCATTTTCAGTTTTGTCTTCTCTGAGCCTTGATTTTACAACTGGATATATCCTCCCCCACCAACTCTTGCATGAAAGTACTCAGAACTTACCCCAAAGCAGACCTTTCTCTGGGTTACCGTGTGTCTTCCAGTCCCACGGCTCACTTTTCTTCTGATAGGCTGCGCAGATCTGACATAGTCTCTAGTGCGTTCCCTTCCCTTTACTGTCCATATGAAGTCAATCACAGAAGCCTGTCCTTAATTCTTTTCCAGACTCTACACAGTGCTGTCTTTCCCTGAGCTGACCTCATGGTTCCTTAGGCCACTGACCACAAATCCAGCGTCCTTTCTCTGGACGCTCCCTCTGACTTGGTACTTGCCTACATTTTTTTCTTTTCTTTGTTCTTTCTTTTTTGTTGTTGTTAAGGGAAAGGTCTACAGGGTGTTCAGGGTCTCACTACTAGATTGGACTCATAGTGATCCGCCTGTTTACAGCCTCCCAAGAGCTGGGGTTACAGGCCTGCGCCACCGGAACACGCCCTCCCATCCCTCTCTGATTGCAGGTCTTTCTTCTAGTCCCCTTTTTTCCTACTCACCTTTTGTGGTCCAGTCACTTCTCACCTGTGGCTTCCGGTCTCTGATTGTCCAAGAGAAGGGATTGAAATTTTATTTTTCACACAGCTGCTATAACAACATCGTTTCTCAGTCAATAGCTGTCTGCAACTCCTCATTCTTTAGCCTGATACTTGAATTCCACATTCTTTAGCCTGATCTTTGACATCTGTAATAATTTGACCTCAGTGTAACTCTCAATATGTCCCCCATTGCTTCTTCCTCAAAACTTCTACTTTGAAAAACTCAACTGTCAGGCATGAAATGCGAATTCATTTTCTGTACTTATACGTGTGCTGGGCCACCTCCCTGAGACACTGTCCGCATTCCTTCCCACTGAACTGGCTTAAGGTCAGGTATCTTTCAAGATTCAGATCCAGCCTTCTGTTCTCAATGACGCCTCATTTATCCACATACACAGTAATCTGCTCATTATACTCTTTCATCCGGATGCTCTGTGGCTCCCCACGCTGGCTCTCATTACTTCCATCCTTTCATTCCTGGTTGCCTTTTGGAGCTTACGTTCTATGTCCTGATTCTCTTTGAGCTCTAAGGACCTGGCATTACACCTTGTTCGGACATGGTTTGTGGTGGCTAATAAATGGGCTTGGCCTTTGCCAGTTGTCCAAGACATCATTTCCCTCACCTAAAATATTGCACGAAGAAGGAAATGGCACTGCTGTCACCTTCACCCTGATGAGGTCATCTCTGAAAAATTTATCTGAAGAAGTTTTAGAGGCAATACTAGGAAAATAAATCTCTGACATTACCTTTCATGTACCCCAGGGATTAAACATCCACATGCAAATAAACAAGAAGAAAAACCAGCAGCATTGAGTGTAAGCTGAATGCAGACTCCCCCCCACCTCCCCTTTGGCCTTGACTTACTTTGGCATCTGGCCAAATAACTCCTTGTCTCTGAGAAAATCTGTTCCTAATTTTCTCTGTTGACTTTCAGGATTCCTCACTGCTCCAGAAACTTCCCATTATTACAGTTGCCCTTTTTATGGTTTCCTGGCTTTTGAGCATCTCTCCCACTAGCCTTGGACCCAGGTCCTGCCGCATCATCTTCCCACATCCATCTCCCTTACCAGATCTAATCAATATGCCCCATCATTACAGCTCTCAGCTACTGAAGTCAATGAAACTGTCTTTTAGTGCCGTTTTTGAGGCCTCTTTGCGACTGACCTTTTCTAAGATTCGGAGATTCTCTGAGATGACTGAAACACATTTTAATTTTTGTTTCCCTGTGTTCTAGTATAAGTTCTTAAAAATCTGACATGAAAAAAAAAATTCTGCTAATGTCAGTTCAGTCTTACCTCATAACTTTGCCTCCAGATATCAGTGCTTGGTCAGAAAAGGTATCATCTGTTCAGAAATAAGCCTCTCTCTGAGGATCAGCAGATGGTATCTATCAAACACTCACAGCAGGTATCATATTTAATACCGTAGACGTCCAAGTCCAGTTCTACAAATTGCTGTGTTCCTTTAAGGTCTTATATAGCACAGTAGTCTTCACATGATATTTTTTCACTTTTCTTAACTATGAGATACATAGACACCAAGCTTGCTGGATATATAGTACCTGAAATCAGTGCACTACGGCATGAGGTGTATCAGTGGTATCTAACTAACTAAGGGAGCTGTTGGGTATTCTCATACTAGGACTGGGAGACCTGCTCAGGACTTCTGCAAGCTTTTCTGAGCCCCAAGCTCTCAGACAATGAGGTCCCTTCCCTTGAATCCGTCCCCTTGCCATCAAATTTGGCTACTGCTTGAATCCAGTAGTGCTAATGATGATTGATGTTTAAGATAAAAGCCTTTCTATGCTCGATTTTGTCCCTGAACATTAAAAAACAAAAACATAAGCCTAGGAAAGCAGGACATCTGCATACAAAGAATGGAATTGGATCTCTGTCTCATTCATAGCACTGCAAAAATAACCCCAAATAGATCAAATATCTAAAATGGATGAGCAGAAACTATAAAATTCTTAGAAAAAAAATAGATGTAAATATTCAGGACATTGGATTAGGTGATAATTTTTGTGTCTATATACCAAAAGCACAAGCAAGCAATGAAAACATAGACAAATGCAACTTCCTTAAAATTGAAATCTTGCGGCACATATCTGTCATCACAAGATTCTGGTAGGCTGAGGCAGAAGGACCGAAAGTTCACACCTAGCTTGGGCAACTTGTCAACTAAACAAGGCCTAGCCTCAAAATAAATAAAAAAGAAAGCTGGATATATAGCTCAGTAGGAAGGCCTGGGGCTCAGTCCCCAGTACTGCAAAATGTACCCCCCAAAATTAAAAATTTTTCACTTCACATGTCATCACTGAAGAAAGGAAAGAGCAACTCAGAATAAAAGAAAGGTAAATCATATACCCAAGAAGGGGTAGTCTGTCAAGTACATAACAATAATTCAAAATTGAAAAGAGAACTCTATCTTAAAGTGGGAAAGTAATAAGCATGTCTCTTAAAAAGTTGTTCAAATGACTAATACACACCTGAAAAAGATGGTGGACATCATTAGCCATTAGAGAAATGTAAATATAAATAAAAACCATGGTAAGGTAGCACTTTATACTGACTAGGGTACTATGATTTGAAAAAAAGACAGATGATAAGGGATGAGGATAAAGAGAAAGTAGAACCCTTATTCTTCATGCAAATGTAACATAGTGCAATCACTTTGGAAAACAGTTTGGCAGCTCCTCAAAGTTAAATACAGCATTACCATATGATCCAGTAATTCCACTCTGAAGCATATATCTAGGGAACTGAAACCATATGTCTACACAAAAATTGCTGCACACACGTGTGTAGTAGCACTGGGCAAGACAGCTAGAAGTGGGAACAGCCCAGATCTCCACCAACTGATGAATGGATTCAAAGTAATGTATGTCCATACCATGGAATATTATTCATTGATGAACAAAAATGCTATCTTGTTCCATGTTATGCTAATAACCTTGAAAGCATTAGTGAAATAAGTGAAAGACAAAAGCCAGCTGTTGCTTTATTTCATTTATATGAAGGTAAGACAGAAAGTCCATTGATAGTTACCAGAGGTTAAGGAAAGGGGAAATGGAATTTGACTGCCAAATGGTACAAAATATATTTTGGGGGAAACAAGGGGCTGGGTTATTAGATAGTGATATGAGTTGTACAACTTTGTGACTAGCTCCAAAACTACTCAGTTACACACAAGGAGAGGCCCGGATTTTATACCATATGAATTCTATTTCAATAAAAGAGTAAGCTCACCTTAATCTGAAGTTTAGGACAAAGCACTTTGCTTCATTGACCTTTCATACCTCTCTCCACCAAGTTCTTGACATTGCCAAAATTATCTTGCCATTTTAATTTCATTCCTTAACTTTTTTTTTTTTTTTTGGTGGTCAGCTCAGCCTGCCCTGGGAGCGGAGCTGGCTTGGCTTGTGGTGCCGTGATCAAACGACGGCCTCTGTGCTTTTGCCTAAGCCTATCTAAGCAGGTGCTTTAGACTGCTGAGCTATCTCACTGGCCCTCTTAACTTTCTTCTTAAAGGAACTAAGTGTTGGTTTCTTTGATACCTGATGGGTGTTTGTTAGCACTTCTTATGCTGGCATGAAACAGTGCTTCTCTTCTGTGTATCAGGATAAACATGCAACGAACAGCTTCACAAACTAAAGTTCTGTTGTCCTTGGTTTAGAAAGGAATGATGGTGTTTTTCAAAGAATAGAGATGGAGTCAGAATATCTCACCTTTGCAAACAACTCCATTTAGTGAGGGTGTTTTCCTGTTGTATTTAAAAAATAGTGTTTTACTATTAGTAATGTCTTAAACTATCAATACATTTTTTCTTGAAATTCCTTTCATCTGTGAACTGGAGAAGAGCCTCAGAGGATGTATTCTTCAGAATTCCAATGGCAATGTACGTATTTCCCATGCTGTAAATGACAGGGTGAGTGTCTCTTTCAGTGTTTGGAAGTAAGTCAGCATTTCTTCAGCTTCAGAAGCTATGAGAGACTACACTTAGGGCATGCTTTAGCTTTCCTCAGAAACCAGGTAGAAAGCCAGGCTAACCCTCTCGTGGGTGGATAGACAAAACTCTCAGTTAAACTGGAAACAGAAAGAGGAATGAGGATGAGGATCATGAAGAGAGTGGTTTTCTCCTTGAAGTCCCCAATATCCAGTCAGAGACAAACGGGGAGAAGTTCCATGGACTGGATTATGCTAGTTGTAAGCTAATGACCCAGTTTTCCTTTCAGAAGAAACATGTCCATTTTGGCAATAGAATGTCACTTTGCTGGGTCAGTTTCCTCAGTGAATTAACAAGACCAGGCAGAGAAGAGACTGCTGGGACTTTTAGGGAGCAGTAGAGCCCTGACCCTGGCAAAATGTGAGCCCTGAGTCACTCCACGGTGATTTCCGAGTCAGCTTAAGAGGGACCCAGCGTCCTATTGCCCAGGATGCCTGGGACTGCTAAGCTTCTAACTTTAGATTTTGGACAGAGTCAAACCTCTTATTCATATATTGTACATGCCAATCTATCCAGCACTCGTCTTCTCACTAATCTTTGTACCTGGCCTGCCTACCTGGCCTGCCTCCTGGAGCATCATAAGCTGAATCCAAAAGTTCTTCCCAGGTCAGTGATGCTAAGCCGCATCTTTTGGAATTTGGCTGCTGGGTGTGGAAACACAAGCTACTTTTTAAAGTCACCAGAGTTTCTATCTCTCCACTCTGTACCATCTTTAGGACAACTATGGTCACCCTTTCATGGACATCAATATTCCTGGAACTGGGGAATGTTGAATATAGTTATAGGAAGCCTTATGTAAATTTAGTTTACTAATTTAAACTTTTCATTAAATCTTCTAATTTTGTAATAAATTACCAAGGTAAAATATATGGTTTAACAATGACATGATCCAAGACATAGATCATTGCAATTTTCACTTAAACTTTTGCAACATTCTTCTTTGCAAAATTCTTCTACATATTCTCCCCTCCCTTCCCTCTCCTCCCCTCCCCTCCCCTCCCTCCACTCTCCTCCCTTCTCTTCTCTTCTCTTCTCTTCTCTTTCACCCTCCTTTTTTTCTTCAAAAACTCTATTTAGTGTCTGCTTTACATCTTATATGGAACTAAGCTCCAAGATGCCGAGACAATGAGAAACACAAAAGTTTACAGTCAAGTCGGGAAAGACAGACATGAAAATAAATGACTATAGTCACATGCACCAGGGGCAGAAGTGAACACGTGTCCAGCACACAGGCATAGACTATGCATGAGGGATGGTGAGGTGGCAGGAAATCTCTCCTAGAGTCAGAACTGAAAAGCCAAGATGGATCATATGCTAGCTGGAAAGGCAAGGAATTATGATAGTATTAATGCCACAGTGGCATTTTCCTTGTTCTTTAACTTGCATCTTTGAATGAGAGAATTATGAGCTGCTTAGGCTTTGATCACAAATAAGAAGTATAGTTCCTAAAGTCCATTCACTTAAAGACAATAACTACTTCATTTGGTAAGACATAGACATGATAATTTTGTCAGCTGATAAAATAACAAACACATTTCAGGGAAATTAAAGTTTCTATTCCAAGGTTGTATACATGTATTCTGGATCAAGAGCAGGCCAAATAGCTCAGTGACTAAAGCTCCTGCAAGTAGGCTCAGGGGCCGGTGTTTGATCTCCAGGCCTGCTGTGCCAGTCCTGCCCCCGGGGTGCACTGAGACTGTGATTGAGACTGGGAGTGGTGGCACGCACCTCTAATCCCAGCTCTTGGGAGACTGTAAACAGGAGAATTACTATGAGTCCAATCTAGTAGTGAGACCCTGAATAACCTGTAGACCCTTCCCTAAAATATAGAAAATAAATAAATAAATGTACTCTGGATCAACTGAGACACACAGTTTCAGGGCTGCTTGGTGAGAATCCCGGCAGTGAAGGAAGGTTCAGTTGAGACAGAAGTAGGAGGAAAGGCTTGCCATGAAAGGGATGTACATCTGGCCAGTCCTGAAACAGTGGAGAGTGGGAGTCTGTGGTATTACCTCTGGTATGGACCCTCCCATTGCACCCTGATTATCTAAGACAGGTCACTTGTCAGGAACCCTTCAATATGCTTGTAAAATAAACACTGGTTGGACCTCTATGATAAGTTGTAAGAACCAGGCCTCAGTGAGTGTATCTTTATGAGGCATTAAGAAAAAAAGCAGAACAGGGGCAAGAGAGCACCATTTTGAAGTTCAAAACCCTTGGATTTATCACCAAAAGGAGCCTAGCATCACTGAGCTTCCATTTTCTCATATACAATACTAGACTATGACTATTTAGTTAATTGGGAATATTACAACAGCAAAATAGCCACACAGAAAGAAAATGTTTAATAGAAATGTAGTTTTGCATATCCATAGTTTATATGGAGACATACAGTGCTCTACCAGTCCCCTTAAATAATCATATATGGAGTAGTTTTAAAAT